>VMDO01018723.1:0-41432 GCA_007922755.1 Pedetes capensis
CTTCCATTCAAGTCCTTTAGGTATTATTATTATTATTATTATTATTATTATTATTATTATTACTACTACTAATTATTATTACTACTATATTTATTGTTATCTTTCTCTGATAGAATGGAAACTCCATAAGCAACTATATCACTCCTGTGATTACTACTATAAAATCACTACCTAAAATGTCTAGCACATAACAGACACTCAGTAATGTGCTGAATAATATTTTTCTGAAGAAACTTATCTTTTGAACTGATACTTTATTGCTTTTTACTGACAACACATTTGACTATTACTCACCTGTTGTCACTATAGTAGAAGAACTAACCCAAGTAAACTGATGAGGGAAGAAGTTTATTGGGCAGTAGGAATCAATCCATAATGATGGCAGGGCAGGCATGGAAGTAGCTGCATCAAGGCTTGTGTTAGACAACCTCACTGCATGGCACACCAGAAATAGAGAGCAATCTGGGCAGGAGGGTCTCAGGAAAAACCTCCAGCCTGTGCCCAGGGACTTACTTTTGCCAAAGGGATGCCCACAGAGAGCAACCTCCATAAAGCAAAAATCCCATCTTCAAAAGTATTACAACCTCCCAAGATATTGTCAACTACTGGGGATCAAGCATTAAAACACATAATCTTTGAGGAGCATTTTATATCCAAATCATGCCAACTGTTTTCTCTAGATGCCTATTAGTGCATGTGTATTTATACAGAAATATAGTACATATGTTTGTGTATGTATATGTTCTTTTATTCTAGTTTTTTAAATTACTTTTTGTATCACTAATTTGAGTAAGTTAAAATTGCTTTATGATCAATACACATAGTTGTTTACTGAGCCAAATACAAATGTTTGTAAGATCTACTTTACACAGTTTAACAAGGAAGAACCTTTTTTAAATAAATTAAATGATAGTAAATATATAAAGAAAAAATGAGTATGTGTAAAATAAGAAATGAAGGTACCTAAGATTAGAAATAAATAGATGTGAAAAGCAATTATTATTGAAGAAAGAGTTTTGGATTTCAGAGAAACTACTAATTTTCTTTTCTTATATGACCAATTATCTCCAAGTTTAGCAATTTAAAGCTAACATATATGATTGTGTTTCTATCTCAGTGTTTCTGGCAAAGTACATCTGGCTCAAAAATCTCTTCTTGAATTAAATTAAGTAGTAGATTAGGACTGCAGTCTCATCTGGATACTTGAATGGGGAAAGCTTTCACACTCAGTAACATGGTTGCAAACAGATCTCAGTATCCACTATCAGCCATAGAGTCCAATCTCCTGCACATGGGCTTCCCCATGGCACCCTCAAGACAACGCCACTGGTTTTCCTCAGAATGGATGATCTTGGGCTGGTGGTAGAAGGATCTTTTGGTATGACCCAATCTGAGTGTGACATACTATCACTTTTACCACATTCTTTCATTAAGAATATCATTAACTCAAACTCCCACTCAATTGCTGGTTGTTCTATTAAGACATAAACGTCAAGGAGTCAAGAATCACTGGGGACTTTTTAAGGGGTTGCATACTAGCATCCAAATGATAGTCTCCAATTATGTGTGCATTGCAAACAGAAAACATACACATCCCTTCAAAAGACTCCTAAAAAGTCTTATCTCATTACAGAATGTACTTAAATTCTTTTAAACCTCTGAACTTCAAAAATTGAAATTGTGCTCTTTTAAATCATTAAATTTGTTGGGTGGGGTGGTGCATGCCTGTAATCCCAGGGACTCTGTAGGCAAAGGCAGGAGGATTGCAAGTATGAGACCAGAGGCAGTCTGTGTAATTTAGCAAGACTCTGTTTCAAAAAAGTAAAAAAAAAAAAAAATGGGTTGAGGGTACACCTTAGTTGTTCAGCACTTCCAAAGCACACAACTGTGAGGCTCTGGGTTTAACCTCCAGTACCACACACACACACAAAAATCATTAAATTCATGTAATTTGTTACAATTGCAATAGAAAAATAATATAATACGTAAAAAGAAAAAGAAAAATTTTAAAAATGATCGAATCAACAATTGCATATCAGGTTCCAGGATATATCTTTACTTACTCTTGTACCAAAATCCTAACTGATTCATGAACTGTCATAGAAACTAATACTGATTAAGTTTATAATAATCCACTGTTATTAGTTAAGATCATCTAATCTTCTACGCAGGCCAGATTAGTGAGTTAAATGTAGCAATCAGAACAGCAAGGACTCTTAGCACTTAAAGATTGCATACAATCCCCAGCACTGAGAGACCTGACCATATTTTAACATAGCTTCTTGCAGCTTAATGCAGTGCCATTAGAATGACCTCAGCCTCCCTTTAAATGCTTGCATGAGAAAGCTGAATGCTGATAGGAGAATTAATTGCTTATTATAGCAGAAAACAGGTGGGAGGCCCTTGAACTTCCTTTTACAATAATTTAGAAAAGTTATACTTACGAATCCGTTCTCTGACCTTTTGAGATGTTCTGTCACCCAGAACAGTCTCCTCAAGGACCTAGGAACCATCTCTTTGGAGTGCAGACATTCAAGGTGATGACTCTCAACTCCAGTCCCTGTGGCAAGGTCAGGGTCTAATTGTGATTGTTGCTTTCTTCAAGTTGAACATCTACCCTCTGTCACAAAATTAGGGGAACTGAGAAATTTGTTTCTCCTCTGGTTAAGCACCAGTTAGCAAGTTAGCAAACCCTGGTAATGTCACATAGACCAAACTTCACTTGATGTCCTTCAGGTTCTTTCTTTTAGAATTCCTTACCAATTAAAAAAGTCTTCTGCCTTTCATTTCATTGAAAATGATTTCAATTTATAATGGATTTACTTATCTACTGTAGTAGTTACCATTGAATGAAATCTGTCTTGAGCATGTTCAACTAGTGTCTGGTTTTGTCCATTTTTAATGGCAAGAAGCATCATTCCGGCATTCCCAAGGCCTTGGTGATATCATTAGTCATTTCAAACCCTCAAAAATGGGATATTGCTTTTTTGCTTATTGTACTGACATGTAGAGGTAGTTCTAGTGATTTCTGCTTGGCATTTCTTACAATAATAGCTCTTACTTCACAGATCAGGAATCCAGTATGGATATTCTATCAGATATTGATTATTGATTCTAGAACTGGGGGAAAACCCTCAGAGTAGGATTAGGGTAGTAGTGGGATCACTATAGGATTAATCTGCACCAAAATCTTCCCAATCTTGTAACCATTACCCTCTACTCTGACTTGTCAACAATCATGCTGTTTGGGATCTAGACAATATGGTTTTGGTTCAGATTCAGTGTCTGGCTCAAATGTCTTTTTAGTCCTTCTTCCTTAATTCAGAGTCATCCTGGAAAATGGCTGCAATTCCCATTAGAGAAGGAAAAGAGGAAAATCAATGGTATAAATTTTTGACAGTTCTTAAAGGTTTTTTTCTCAAGACAACCACTTTTTTCAAAGGCTCCAGGTCAGTACACTGGACCCGACTTAGAAGATAAATGAAGGAGGGGCCATAGATTTTTGTTTGGTTAGACAAATCAGAGTTATATTCACTAGACATTGAAGTTTTGTACTTATGCAAATAAAACAACCCTTTAGTTTTCTGCCTATTTCAGTTGGATAAGCCATGGATCAACTAGCAAACATTAAATGTCTCCACAGTTCAGACTTTTCTGATTATTGTTTTTGGCTCTGTTACCCATTACCATAATTATGACATTTGGTGACT
The DNA here is from genome assembly GCA_007922755.1 of Pedetes capensis. Classification (NCBI taxonomy): domain Eukaryota; kingdom Metazoa; phylum Chordata; class Mammalia; order Rodentia; family Pedetidae; genus Pedetes; species Pedetes capensis. The sequence goes on from VMDO01018723.1 coordinate 3,711, forward strand.
TAGTGCTGCAATTTGGCCTCTTCAACCTAAGATAGTATTATCCATATTGTTGTTAGTTATCCCAGTTCAATGACAGCAATTCTCACTGAAATTTCTGACCTAGGCAGAAGAATGACCACAGAGCACTTGAAAAATGATGAACTTGGGCCACATGTGGTGGCACACACCTATAATCCCAGCGATTCAGGAGGCAGAGGCATCAGAATCACAAATTTGAGGCCAGAGGCAACCTGCATAACTTAGTGAGAACCTGACTCAAAATAAAAAATAAATAAATAAAAAAGGGGCTGGGAGTGAAGCCCAGTGGTAGAACACTTGCAAAATATGTGTACCAGATTCAACACCCAAGTGTAAAAACAACAAAAAGATGATGAAGTTTCTCTCACACATTTGTTTCTTATAGATGAAGTAGGGTATGTGGCCTTTAGACTCTCATGGGAGTGGATTAGTAAATGTTTGGTGATAAATCCTCTCTAATATTGTGATATCTATAAATTTTTGGATATTTTGATCTATAGCATAACAATGAATTTGGAGTATTTTCACTTAGTGTATTAAATACCACCTTCAGATCATTGCTTCACTCAACAAAACAAGCAAACTATTAGTACCATTATTATCTCTTTTAGCAAAAGAAATGAATCTGAAATCCACTTTTATATTACTTTATTCTTGCTCCCTCTTTTCTTAAAATTTATTCACACATATATTCTCCAGAGTTCAGTTGCTATATATTTGCAAACTCATGAAACTGTGTGCATCATATAGACTCATGGATCACTTTTTGTACCTCAAATCTCTTATCCCAGGAAACTCCCCATATTAGGCCAACCAGAGTGTTAGATCATGCTATGGAGCCACTCTTTTTCTCTAAATACTGCATCTATGGTTTAATCAAATAAGCAGAATGAAGTAGATATACATATATATATATTTTTTTATCTCTATTTATTAGTAAATGATGATAGGTTACAGAGTAATACAGCATTGGCTTTTTCCATTATGCATCCATTACATCACTCCTGGCAATGCTTTCATCAATCCACAGGCTTATGGAGCCTTATGGCTAATATGTAGTAAAACACCAACACTTATTTGGGTTATATTCCCCTATTTTTTCCAGTGTAGTGATGATGTTGCATTGTATACAATGAGATCATCCACTCCCCCTTTATCCCTCTACATTGATCCTCCTCATCCCACATTCCACAATCTTTGCTTACCTCTGTTAGTTCCTTCCGTTCTTCTTTCTACTGTTTATATTGCCCCTTCTTTGCTCAGTTTAATTGTGCATTTTTATACATAAACTTATGAATAGGATTTTTTCTTCCTTTAACTTTCATCCCTGACCTATGAGTGAGAAAATATGGTATTTCCCTTTTTGAGCTTGTGTTCATTCTCCAGTTCTATCCATTTTGCTGCAAATGACAATATTTAATTTTTTATTGCTGAGTAGTAGTCCATTGTGTATATGTACCATAATTTTTTTATCCATTCTTCTGTTGATGGGCACCTTGGTTGGTTCCATATCTTTACTATTATGAAAAGTGTTGCATTAAATATGGAGATGCAGGTGTCTCTCTGGTAAGATGACTTGTCTCCCTTAGGGTATATCCCCAGTAGTGGTATAGCTGCATCATATGAGAGTTCTATATTAAGGGACCTGTTATGAGATTTGACCATTTGCATTTGTGGTAGTTAGTTAAGGAATTTCTATGAAGCTAATGACTGACTTGAATTTGGTATTTGAAGTCACTGAACAGGCTGTCTAGAAAGGAAGATGAATTTAAGGACTGGGATTTTAGTTCAGTGTTAGAGAAATTGGCTAGCATGTACAAAGCCCGTGTTTCAATCCCCACCCATGGATAGAGAGAGAGAGAAAGAGAGAGAGAAGAAGAAGGAAGAAGAAGAAGAGGAGGAGGAGGTAGAGGGAGAGGAGAGGAAGTAGGAGAGGGAGGAGGAGGAGAAAGGAGGAGGAGGAGGAGGAGGAAGAAGTAGAAGAGAAGGAGAATAGTAGTAGAAGAGCAAATACATAGCAGAACCCATAAGCAAATACTGGCACCCACAAAGGCCAGTTGAAATTGGGCTAGGAAATGAGGTTCCTATAGAAGATAAACACACACACACACACACACACACACACACACACACACGCAAAAGTGAAAGAATGTCATAAAAGTGAATAAATGTCCAGGGAATAATCGCTCCATTGCAGACCTAGACATTGACCCCAGCCAAGGCCCTCACTACAGCAACAAAATATTTGAGCTACAGCATGGCTGAAACTCCACTTCTGCTACCCACAATGCACACAAGAATTTCTCTTGTACCCCACCTTAATCTGAATCAGAATTCTGTAAAATGAGTTCATCCTAGCCAAGCTGACAGATTTCAGTGCAAAGCTATCATAACCCCATTGAATGCTGTGCCTTCTGCATTTCTAGGAAAAGAAAAAGGTTTCTAATTTCTCCTCTTTTAGGAGCTATGACCCAAGAATGCAAGTCAATTATCTGCTTATCACATTTGTAGGACTTAACATATGTAGACATTTTTATTTCAAAGTGTATCTTCTTAGAAATACATGAATTTGGAATTGATTCTAATATGTATCTTTGAAAAATCTATTGTTATTTTGGCCACAGCATAAAAAACTGGTTCTAACTCAGTTTTTAAGCTGTGTGAAATGTGAGTTCTCGATAAACCCCAAATTTTTAAAGAATTATGCAAACCTTACAAATGATTTAATTGGAATAATTTTACCAGTATAGTATGGGGCAAATTTCATATCCATGAAATTGTAATACAGAAATTGAGAGTTACATAATCAGAGTGTTCTATGAAGTTGTAGAGTCTAGGAAGATTTTAAAGAACCCGACAATGAACAAAAAATTAGGAAAAAGAACCTGCAAATTCTCATGGTCTGGAATAGAATAGAACAATGCTATCTAAATCTCCCAGATCCAAGTGGACTAAATGTTACCTGGGTTGAATAACTTATGAATTGTGTGTGTTTTGTTTTTCTTTTATTTTATTGGTCTAGCACAATAATCAACAATCTCTTAATTATAATAATGTCTTTGAGATGATTTTGGAATATTTCTATGTACTATTTTCTTTTTCAATAAGAAATATTTAATGGAAAAGTTTCAACACCATTAGTTCCACTGGATCTTCTTTGTTCTGCTGTCATTGGGAAATGTTTAGTCTGAATTTCAGCATATTCGATAGCCTTTTTAGGAAGGAGCATAATAAGATACACTTTGTCCTGAAAACACTGGATTATGCTAAATTAACCTAACATAGGATCAATTTCTCAAGATCTGCCTGAGAACAAGTCAGAGAAATTAAAGCATCACATAGCTAGTTTCAGCTCAGTCAAGCCAGATATGAGGCACTGCTGTTGTTAGGTGTCACAGAGTTGGTATCAGACTCATAGTAACCCTACATACAACAGGTGATACAGTATTGTTACTGCTTCTCTCCTATTCATAGGGTTTTCAATGGCAGATTGTTTACTTGGAGTGCCCAATAAGCCGGTCCTTCGCCCAAGCCTGTAGCACCTGGTGTTCCCAGGGGGTCTCCCATGCAAGTACTAACCAGCTCCGACTCTGCTTAGCTTCTGATATCTGACAGGATCTGATGCCATAGAGGTAGGACTGCATGTGAGGCACTGCTAGAGAGTGGAAAATTGTAAATTAGAAACACTGTTGTTATTGCTAAGTCCCACTGATCTAGATCCAACTCATAGTGACCCTATGAACAGCAGAACAAAACACTACTCGGCATCATGCTATGCACATGATCATTTTATGATTAAGTCTATTGATGCAGCCACTGTGTCAATCCATCTAGTAGAGGATCTTCCTTCTTTTGCTAACCTACCACTCTCCAACATGATGTCTTCTCTAGGGATTGGTCCTTCCTGACTACTTACCCAAAATACATGATACACAATCTAGCTATCCTTGCTTCTAACGAGCACTATGATTGCACTTCCAGGACATATCTGTTGGTTCTTTTGGCAGTCCCCAGTATATTCATTAGTCATCTCCAGCACCATAATTCAAAAGCATTAATTCTTCTCTATTTATCTTATTCAAAGTCCAGCTTTCATAAGCATACAATCTGACTAAAATACCATGATATATATCAGGTGCACCTTTGTCTTTAATGTGACATCTTTATTTGTCAACATTTAAAGTGGTCTTTTGCAACAGCTTTTCCCAATGCAAAGCAACTTTTGATTTCCTGACTGAGACTTCTATGGGTATCGATTGTTGAACCAAGTAACACAAAATCTTGAACAATGTTAATTTTTACTCCATTGTCATGAAGTTGCTTACTGACCCAGTTGTAAGGACTTTTGTTTCCTTGATGTTGAAGCCCAATGCATTATGAATGCTGTGTCTTTCCATCTTCACCAACAAGTGTTTCAAATCCTCTTCACTTTAGGCAAGCAAAGTTCTGTCATCTGCACAATGCAGGTTATTAATGAGTCTTCCTCCTATCCTGATGCTATGCTTTTTTTTTTTTTCATAAAGTCCAGCTTCTCATATTATTTGTTCAGCATAGAGTTTGTAGAGGTATGGTGAAAGGACACACACATTTCCTGACGTAAAAACAGGCAGTGTTTCCTTGTTCTGGTTGGAACAACTGTCTCCTGGTCCATATACAGATTCCTCATGAGTACAATTAAGTGCTTTGGTATTCTCATTCCTTGTAATTTTATCTCTAAATTTTTATAATCTGCTCAGTTAAATGCCTTTGCATAGTCAAAAATCATAGGTAGATATCTTACTTGTATCCTCTGCCTTCAGCCAAAACCCATCTGACATCAGCAATGATGTCCCTGGTTCCACAACCTCTTCTGAATCCAGCTTGATGTTCCAGCAGTTCCCTTTCAATATACTGGTGTAGTCACTTTTGAATGATCTTTAGCAAACTTTACTTGAAAGTGTTATTATGTAAACAAGGGAAAAGCAGAAAAAATAAGACTAATTCAGGAAGGTGCTCCATCAGTGATAGGATGGAAAGAGTTATCCAAGTATTTCTCACATTCCAATAATCAAAAACATTTATTAACAAAGGTCAGTGTAGTGGCACTAAAATGCAATCCATATTAAATACTAGTTAAAGTTATATGTTCACTTTTCCTTTGAGAAAATATTGAAATGTATTCTTTGGGTTTAAATTATGTGGAGTTCATAATATTTTCAATGTACTATCCATTTATTTTACTTTTTAGAATAGAAGTCTCAGCAACTGTCATTTAAACAATACTGCTTTTTAATTATATATTCTGCTTTTCTCAAAGTAAAAGAAAAGATAACAACTAATCTCCAACCTCATTATTTTAAATAATTACTATGCATTAATTTGTATACATTGTCTTGCATTGTTACATAATGTCTTTATAGATATTGCAAAATTTGATTTAAATTATGTGGCCAAAATAAAATATTTAAAATATTTAAAATATTAAAAATGAAATATTAATAACTTTTAAAAAGTTATTTAAAATACTATATTACATTTTTCATCATTTTTTTAATTGAATCAGTTGAAATGTATCTTAAAGTTTCATTTAGTAATTATTTGAAAATCTCAACTTATGGTTACAATATAGCAAAACGGCATAAAAATGATTTGTTGAATTCTCATAACTCTATATTAAAGGGCTTTAGGTTAGATTGCTCTGTCAATTAAATTAAATAAATGCCTTTAAGATACTTTTATATTGGTATGTCAATAGATTCACTGAAAGAAATTTGTTTCTACAGATAGTGAAAAGCTTAACTTCAGCCTTGACTTTTCTCAAATTTTTGTATTCAGTTTTTCAGAACGTTCTAAATTAATGAGTCATTTTTATGATAAAACTCTGAAAGAAACGTTAAAATGATGAATATATTACAAACGTAGGAGAGAGCTGGTGTCATAAAAAGAACTTAATACTTACTTCTAATAATAAATAACTCTCTCAACTGCTGATTTAACATTTCAATACCTTCTCAGGAAGATGTCAGAATGAAGCATTAAATGTTGCTCAATTCCATCAGAATGGGAATAGAGGGACACTGGGGAGGGGCAAAGAACTCAAGGAATCAATAAAGCACCACAGGATGGCTCCACAGAGGGCCAGATGGAATTACTGGTATGAGATCTTGTGATGGAAAAGACATTTTAACATTTTTTAAAATTTAGTTCTCACAACAAAAGGTGTGATATTCTATCTTCATGTAAAGGTGAGGAGAATAGACATTCAAAGCTTAAATAATTTACAGAATAAGGCAATAATAATTGGTTAAGTCAAAATTAAACCCCAGACTTATCTGAACCAGCTGTTCAAAGTGGGGTCCATGGAGCAGCATCATTAATTCACCTGGGAACTCGATGGTAATGCCCATCTTGATCCTACCTCAAATATATTGAATCACAGTCTATTGAGATGATTTTCAAGACTCTGCTTCAGTAAGCTCTCTAGGTAATTTTTTTTCAGTACCCAAAGCAATCAGACATTGAAAACCCTATGAGGGTCACTGTGAGTTGGACATTACTCAATGGCACCAAACAACAACAACAACAAGCCTGAGAGGTTGAACCCAGGGCCTCCTGCATGCTTTATGCAAGAACTCAATCATGGAGCCATACTCTCAGCCCATTTTTTATTTTGTGTTTCCAAACAGGGTCTCACTAAATTATACAGGCTCCCTCTGGCCTTGAATCTGTGATCCTCCTGTCTCTGCCTCCCCAATGATTGGAATTAAAGTCCTGGGCCACTGCATCTGACTACACTCTAGGTAATTCTTATGCACATTACAATTTAAAATAAAAACACCACCCTATGCCACACAGGTGACTTGAAATCAATCTATATCTATCATTTTTAAAAATGCATGTTCTTGTACAATTGATTGTATTGTATGAATGTCATCATTTCTAAAGTGATAAAATAATTCTACGCTAGTCTCTGATCATTATAAAAGAACAGCATATTCTGAAAAGCACCATAAAATATAAAACATTTAAATCTGTCATTAACATCAGTTATAATTAGTATAATTATTTTATACCATCATATATGCAATATTTATAAATTAAAATTCTTCAAAGACAGAGGTTGAACACTCTCCCATCTTATTATTTTACCTTGTCTGTTTTAGTAGAGCCCAAGAAGGAAACTCAAGAGTTCATACCAGTTGCTTTTGATCACAATTGTTCTTTTTTGAGACAGGAAGATTTTTAGATCATAGCAGTCTGAGTTGACATGAAGGGCAGTCAGTACTGAGTTAAAATTGGAATTCATCATTCATATATTAATGTAAGAGTAGGAGTGAGCCAGTCAGAAATTCAACATCATGCATTCAAAAATATGATATATCAGAAGTGGAATAACAGCAGAAATAGGAGTTTATGCTTTACTTCACAAAGCTTAAGTCTCTGGCTACTTCTTCAGTGTAATGTGAGTTTGTGGGTGTGCATGTTTTCATCTGACTAATACATAAACACACTACATTTTAGAAATTTCCAAATAAAGGTAAATCTGAAATAGAGTCAGTCTGGTTCTCTGAAGATTGACATTATATATGTTCTACTTATTATTCTCAAACTTAGAATTTTGTATTAATCACTCTTATATGTCTACACTTCTGAAATTAGCAAACATAATTCACATTTTAAAATACATGGACAAATGAAACACACAGTAGCAGGCACACATATTGCATGCCCACCCAAAAGTAGCCTAGAATCATAATTTTGAACTTTTTTTTTGGAGAGGCATACTGATTGTAAATTGTTGGTCAAAGCCAAAATCTCTCTCTCTCTCTCTCTCTCTCTCTCTCTCTCTCTCTCTCTCTCTCCTCACATATACATATAAACACACTTTGAGGACATCTTGTATACATCCTGTGGACCATGTGTGAAAGTCTAGTATTTTTACATGTTCAAATTTTGATGGTCTCCATTCTTATCAAGAGGGAGCATGACAGAGTTAACAGCAGACTCTGGAACCAAAACCTTGTCTTGTAACCCTTCCATGACTTAACTATATTAATTTAGGCAAGTTACTTACTCTATCTACAACTCAGTTTTTTGATCTATGAAATGAGTTTACCAACAGTACTTTTAAAGAGAAGGTTGAGTCATCATTTGCAAAGCTACTCTTAGAGGAGCTTCCAGCACAGAACAAGTACTAAATGCATCTGTCACTTTAAAAATATGAAATATATTTGATACAGGGAAATGCATGCATTTTACATTTTACACACACAAAGACACAAACACACATATATACATATGGTGTGATCAAAAACTACAGTGAATGTTCAAATTAAAAAAATTGCGGGAAAAGACACATTGCCATCAAACCCCATCAAAATACTCCCCCTGGTTTCAGACAGTTATTGCATAATTCCTGCCACCCTTGAAGCAATTCTGGAAATCCTCTTTTTAAGTGACTTTAGTTGCAGTTTTATGACTGCCCTGAAAGAACATTCACGGTCACTTTGACTTTGGAGAAGATCCAGAAGTTGCGTGGTGCCAAATCCAGTGAATAAGGTGGATGAGGACACATAATGTTTTCATTTGACAGAATTGCCATACCAGAAGTGATGTGTGACATAGAACATTGTTATGATAAGGGATGAAACTAAAGGCACTCAGGGAAGAGGACTTCTGGAATTGCTTCGAAAGTGGCAATAATGATGGGATAAGAGTGTTCAAAGCTAGGGGGAGTATTTTGAGGGGAATTGATAACAAATATGTCTTTTGCTGAAATAAATTTCTTTAAATTTAAACATTCTCCTTATTTTTGGATCACATCTTACATTTGTTTATGTATATATAGATAGATCCCCCATGTGTCTGTCAGCTTGTTGTGCTATGGAGGCATGTGTGTTACTGTAATGCTGAAAACTAACGCCATCGGATTTCAAATACCAACCACCTAATGTGGACAGGTTTCAGCTGAGCTTCCAGACGAAAACAGACTAGGGAGAAGAACCAGGCTGCCCACTCCCTAAATAGTTAGCCATTGAAAACTCTATGAATAAGCTGGGCATGGTGGTGCATGCCTATAATCCCAGCGACTCAGGAGGCAGATGCAGGAAGATCGCAAGTTCGAGATCAGAGGCAGTCTGTATAATTTAGGAAAACTGTCTCAAAAAGTAAAAAAAAAAAAAAAAAAAAAAAAAAAAGAAAAGAAGAAGAGAAAGAAAAAAAAATCTCTATGAATAACCAAGAAGCACTATCAAAAATAGTAATGGAAAATGAGCCTCTTCAAAACAGTGTACCTTAATGATGATGGGAAGGTAGTACAGTCCCTGGGTCATTTTTTTGATGATGCGGCACAATTCAAAATGAGTAGAAACACAGTGGTTGTAACAATGGTCTCAAACATAAAAAGATCATGTACCTGGCACAGTGTTGGGTAGCATTTAGTTCTGTTGTACATACAGTGGCTATGAGTTGAATCTGACTTGACAGTGTCTAACAACAACATATAGGTATGTATGTGTATGTATATATATATATATATATATATATATATATACATATATATATATATATATTTATATTTATATTTATATTTGTATATGATGTGGCAGTCCAATTCCAAAAACAATTCTGAAACAATCAGCCACTGAAAACTCTATGAGTGTGACTATGTGTTGGACTCAACTCCATGGCAACTAACAACGTGTGTTTTGTGGAGAGAGAGAGAGAGAGAGAGAGAGAGAGAGAGAGAGAGAGATTGCAGTACTGTGAGTATGAACCCAGGGTGTTGTACATGATGAAGAAGTGCTCTACCACTGAGATGCACCATTGGCACCTTTTTTATTTTATGTTTTATTTTGAGAGAGAATCCTGCTATATTGTGTAGGCTGCCTCTGTCCTCTTGAGTGCAGGATTCTCTTGCCTCAGCGGCCCAACTACCTGGGATTGCACATAGTACCTGCACTTGTATTATATATAGTATTATGTGAGTTAGGCATACTAACAAAATTACAGGAACATTTCCTATAATCAAAGTCCAATTTTCCTGATTCAACAAATCAACTTTTAAAATAGTTCTCAGCAACATCTTTGCTCAGTATTTCTAGTTTTTTGTTTGTTTGTTTGAGGTACTGGGGGTTGAACCCAGGGCCTCGTGCTTTCATGCTTTACAAGTGCTGGACCACTGAGCTGCAACCTGGGATTACAGGGGTGTGCCACCATGCCCAGCTGATATCAGTATTTCTAAAGGATCTGCTTTAGAAATATAAAAAACAGCAATTGAATCTAGCTGTGTTAACTGTTTTTATGCTCTCTGAGAATAACTCCATCTTTTAGATCTTTGCATTTCCTCAAAAGAATACATTGCAAAAAAAGGAAAAAAGATGTGCATAAAGTAATGTTATAATATTTGTGATACAGTATACTCATAAGACAGAACATAAATGAATTAAAACCAAAGAATCACAGTCAAGCATGTCCTTGTAACTAAATAATACCAGGTTCTATAATTAAAAACTGGGCCAGTGCAACAAAATCACAAATTATTACCAAATTAAAGGCAAGAAAGCTGTGTATGTATCTGTGTGTGTGTGTGTGTGTGTGTGTGTGTGTGTGTGTGTGTGTGTGCATGTGTAAAATGAAAGAATCATGATTCTGGAAGCTAATGAGCAGCACCCAACAATTTGAGGATGGTAATAAAGAAAATGTCACATTAGATAAAATAAGAAAGAACATGAGAAAATATTGAACAAATTCAAGGAATACAGAAAAGATAACAGGATGAATTAAAGTTATATGTTTTAAGTATATATTTATAACATGGATTTATAACATGGATTTTTAACATGGATTCTCAAAAGATTTGTTGAACTTTATTACAAATATAGGTAAAATTTAATAATATTTTTGTAAGAAATTGAACATTTCATGGTTTGTATAATCATATTGAAAATTAGGGTAGAGAGCTGGGGCCGGTGTGGTGGTGCAAGCCTGTAATCCCAGAGGCTCAGGAGGTAGATGCAGGAGGATCGCAAGTTCAAGACCAGAGGCAGTCTGCATAATTTAGCAAGACCCTGTCTCCAAAAAGTAAAAAAAAAAAAAAAAAAAAAAAAAAAAAGGGCTAAGGATGCAACTCAGTGGTACAACACCTACAAAGCATGCAAGGGCAAGTCCCTGGGCTCAACCCCCAGTACCCCAAAAAATTAAAATAAAAAAGATAGAGAGCTGGGTATAATGGCACCTGCCTGTACTCCCTGCAACTCTGAAGGCGAAGAAAGGAGGATCACAAGTTTGAGACCAGAGGCAGTCTGCATAACTTAGCAAAACCCTGTCTCACAAAGTAAAAAAATAAGTGGACTGGAGGTGCAGCTCAGTGGTAGAACACTTGCAAAGCATGCAAGTTGCGAGGCCTTGGGTTCAACCCCCAGTACTGCATAAAAAGAAAGAAAGAAAGAAAGAAAGAAAGAAAGAAAGAAAGAAAGAAAGAAAGACAGAAAATTAAGATAGAGTTCTAACGAGGATTTTGACTTTTACACATATTCTGAAATATTTAAATATTTGATTAAAGTCTTAAAAATTGCATCTTTTGATCTCAATTCTACATCCAGAAGTCTATTTAAAAGGAATAATTTCCATTGAAGTAAATATTTATTGCAAAGTTTATTGCAGGCTATTTACAAATGTAAAGAAATGAAACAATTCAAATGAACAGTACTACAGTAATCGATAAATCAATTATGCTGCATCTACAAAATAAAACGAATTCAACAATATATTTAAAAGTAACCTTTGCTGTTGTTGTTAGGTGCTGTCATGTAGGGTCCAACTCATAGAGATCCTCATAGGGTTTTCAATGGCTGATTGTTTTGAGATTGTTTCCGGAGTGGATTGTCATGTCCTTCTCCCATTTTTGCAATACTTGGAATCGAATCTAGGCCCTCAGAGAGTGTGGAGTAGCACTCTACCAACTAAGCTAAACCTCAGCCCACAAAATAATCTTAATGACTTGAAAATGCATATAAATATAGTACTAAGTGAAATTAAGCATATAAGAGATAAAAGTATAAAACTATAGTAGTAATTTTACTACATAGTTTTATATACACTTGTAAGGAGAAGTACATATATGACTGAAAACAAAGCTAAATTTTCTCACTGGTGATCACTCATGATTTTTCTATAATTATCAGTTTTCTGAAATACATGTATTACATATTTAATGACAAAAGAATTTTCCAAGAACCATAGTGCATATCCCAAAGATTGTATGTGTTTGGTTTTATTGGAAAGGAAATTCTATACGTCAAAACTTTAACTAATTTTGCAAACCATAAAGTTCACTATTATTATATAAATTGTGATTTTTGTAGGTAGATTTTAAGCCTACTTAAATGTGATTCAATCTGTGAAATAATTGAAAACTGGGTACTTTTTTCAAAAACTATATATTTAATTCATTCTTTTAAAGTATGAATGATTATTAATCTTTTGTTTCTGTTATATTAGTTACATAATAATGAAATATTACCTTACATCAGTGAAAACGAGTTCTCAAAATAATGAATTAATTTACCACAGTTCTATTTCTTTCTTTCTGGAGTATGTATGCAAATTTTCTTACTATCTCTATTCTTCATTACTTAGTCCCTTCTCTTTAGAGTATTTAAAATTTTAGATTTATTTAATCAAATAATAGTTCACAGAATATTTTTCAGTCAGTCCTATCCGAGTGCGATGGCGCACACCTGTAATTCCAGCGGATAGGGAGGCAGAGGCAGGAGGATCGCAAGTTTGAGAACAGAGGTAGTCTGCCTAACTTAGCAAGACACTCTCTCAAAAAGTGAAAAAAAAAAAGGCCTGGAGGCACAGCTCAGTGGTCCAGCACTTGCAAAGCATGAGGTGCAAGGCCCTGGGTTCAATCCCCAGTACCAAAAAAAAGAAAAAAAAAAATCAGTCCCATGAAATTTGTGGCCTTAGTGTTCTTTATGCCCTTATAGTCTGCAATTCTATGCCTATTTCTGGGAATTAAATGGAGTTGGTATTTTAAATGCAGCAGACACAAATGAATAAGCAGATAGTTTCTGAATATCTCAAGAAGAAAACTGCTGCTGCTGCTGCTGCTGTAAGGTGCCATGGAGTCATGTCCAACTCAGCAACCCCCACACAGGGTTTTCAATGACTGACTGTTTCGGGATTGCCTCAGGAGAAGATTACCACATCCTTATCCTAGTTTTGGGGTGCTGGGAATCGAACTAGGGGTCTCAGAGACTGCAGAGCAGTGCTCAACAGACTGAGCTAAATCCTGGCCCCAAGGAAAAAACTAGGTGAAGTGAATACTCCACCTGAGCTGGACTCCCAAGCATTGGTGAAAAGACACCATGAAGCACCCTGCCAATTATCTGCAAGATAAGGCTTCACGGCCAAGTTTTTACACACTGGGCAATCCTTATAGATCAGACAAAAGTGTGTATATTCTGACTTGTCAAAACATTTTCCTAGAAGTTTCAGTTAGTACTTACTAGTGAAGAAAGAAAAAACTGTATTTGTAGACTCATTCCTAGGATGAGAATTTCCACAATAGATGTGCCTTTTCTGGCAAAGGCGAAGTTTTCCTTGAAGAGTGAGGGGATGGCCCCACTTTTGATTAAGATGCTTTTAAACTCACACCTTTTTGCTCTATTTATTGCCTTGAATTTTACAAGGTATAGATAAGTGAGGTAAAATATTTTTACTGAGGCTCCTGTCTTGAAATCCTTGAAATAAGATTGACCGACATGAAAATAAGGATGAAAACATATTAGGGACTCATAAGCAAAATTCTGTGATGCACTGAAAATGTGTGATCTGGCTGGTAAAGCAGAAGTATGAGATAAAGAGATGAAAAATTGCTCAAGAGATAACTCAGGGCTTGAGCTTTAAAACTGAGTCTGATAAAGTCTGTGGAATATTGCATCTGTTTTGCTCCTCCACCTCCCTCTCAACTCCATTGAAGGAGAGATTAATCCCTCAAAGAGAATATTGCTAACATTTCAAAAATCCAATTTGTGAACAGTGTTCAAGTGTCTGGGAATACGCATTTATAATCTTAACAACCTCATTACACTAAACTTGGAGGAAACTGTCATTCATTTTCAAATATCAGAGGATGTCATACCTTGAGGAGAAAATTAACATCAGAAAAAAGGATTTTTTTTTTTGAAAAATTGAAGAAATAACAGCAGAAGACATAGGTACTTCTGTTCCCTGACAATAATGTTTAGATCACTGCCATTAGGGCAAAATGTTTGGGACTTAATATTTTGGTTGAAATCTGCAATAATGGCCTTTCATGGGTCTTTATTAAACATTTAAGAACATTGAGAAGGCAGATTCCACCAAGATGAAAAGAACAGGAGGAAAAGTCTCAAAACTTACAATGAATATGTTTTCAATTTAAAGGGTGTATCTCAGTACATCTCAAACATCTTTTAAAGTTATCACTAATGCCACTAGATTTTTTATTTCCTCATCTGTCAAATGGTAGGAACAGTTGTCATATATATTAATGAGAAAAATCACAAAAGTACAAAAGTTATACCAGTGTTCTTGTCACAGAATAGGCAATTGTTAACTGTCAGCTATACTAGTACTAGTGGTGCAGTGGCCAACACAACTATTCCACTATTACCAATGATAATAATAATAATAATTTATTATTGACATTCAATTTTTATATATCCTAACAACACAATCTTCTATTTGCTTGATGATATACGTATAAGAATCTGAATAAAGCAGATATTTTAAAACTCACCTTCTCCCTTAAATGTGCTGCAATATCTTATATAACAAATGTTCAAAGATATGCCTCCAGACGGCTAAAAGTTAGAAAAGATGTGTCTATCATTTTCTTTGTGGCTTTTTATTTGTTTGCTTTTCGTGTGCTTTCTTTTAATGAAACATACCCAGGAATTATCTTGCAAAGTGCTTTTCTGAAGTCTGTGTTGGTATGTTGTTTTTGTTGTTAGGTGCTACTCATGTTGTTGTGGCTGTTAGGTGTCATTGAGCTGTGTCAGACTCACAGTGACCCTCATAGGGTTTTCAATGGCTGATTGTTTCAAGAGCGGATGGCATGTTTGTCTCCCATTTTTGCAGTGATGGGGATAGAACCCAAGTCCTCAAGAGACTGTAGAGCAACTCTACCAACTGAGCTGAACACTATGTTGTTTTTGTTGTTAGGTGTCTCCAAGTAGGATCTAACTCATAGTGACATAGTACAACAGAGGAAAC
Source organism: Pedetes capensis (assembly GCA_007922755.1). Taxonomy (NCBI): domain Eukaryota; kingdom Metazoa; phylum Chordata; class Mammalia; order Rodentia; family Pedetidae; genus Pedetes; species Pedetes capensis. Next base: position 18,972 of record VMDO01018723.1, read on the forward strand.
ACTCTTCAACACTGTACCATGCCTGGCACTATTGTCAGTTTTTCGCTGCTATTCATAAGGTTTTCAATGGCTGACTGTTTTGAGAGTGGGCTGCTAGGTCGTACTCCAAAGCCTACAGCACCTGCTATTCACAGCCAGTCTCCCATCTAAGTACTAACCAAGCCTGACCCTGCTTAGTTTCTCAGATCTGATAAGATTGGACACCACAGTCGTATAGCTACAGGTATTGTATTGAATTGTTATGGAAGTACCCAATAATTTTAACTGGATACAACAATCTGAATTGTTCACATTTTCCACACAAACCACAGAGCTGATAATTCCATTGCCTTTCCTGTATGCTTATTTTGAGCACTCATTCTGTGTAAGGCACTGGGACACTTGTGCTAAATAAATCAATAAACCTTGATGGCCTGATGAAAGGAATCGTGGTTCAAAAAACAAATTAAATCAAATGAAAAACCTCTGTGTGATTTTAAAAAATACCTTGGAGCTACCTTCAGGAAAAATTGGAGATATTAATTAGAGGTTGGAAATAAAGGGCAATTTTTACTTCCAAAGTATTAAAACAAGGAACTAAACAGCCAAACTGCATTCCCTCTCTTATAGTTTTCTCTACTTCTCTCAAATATCTGTCTTGAAGTTCAGATGCTGGGGACCTCCTCTCCCTCCACAATCATGGTTGTGTATGGGCACCCCACAGCTCCTGAGTTTACAATTTATAATTCTCTCTGTATACAGTGCCCATGAATCGCAATCCAGAATTCTCAGGAGACATAGTTAGAGTGGCCCAGCATGATGCAGCAGCCTATTTCCTTTTTGATTAATTGTGGCCCAAGTGACAATGTCACATAGTACAATAGTACTTATTCCCTAGGGGTTAAGAAGACAGTTCTCAGGAATAAGAGGTCATTGTGAGATGGAAAGATACTCTAAAATATATATGTATCATCTTGTACTATGCTTGAGGCTGACAACCCAGTGGGTTGTCCTGCTGCTTTCAAGAAACTGTGCCAGTGCCAAATTATTCCCAACTTAAGGTTCTCTGAAATGTGCCCTATGACCATGCTGCAGACAGTAACCTCACTTTTCCCCCACAGTCAAATAACTGCTTGGAAAAGTTTTGCTATTCTACATAAGTTATATGGAATAAAGACAAATTGAAAAAAGGAAAATAAATTTTCTTTTTTGTATACAGTACAGCAATTTGTTAAGCATGGATTATAAATGCTGATTAACAATGCTATTTATCTTTTGTAGACAGAATTCTAGTTATACTTGAAGCAGAAAAAAAAGACCAAATGAGTCGGTTAGTCCCTAGAGTCAACTCAGTGAGAAATATAAATGCAGTGTTGCCAAGTGCAGCCGGTTAGATACAGGGACCAATACAAGAAACAATAGCCACATAATTCAAGTAGCTGAGGGGTTGGATAATTAGATGATAGATAGATAATCCATCATATAGATAAATAGATAGATAGATAGATAGATAGATAGATAGATAGATAGATAGTTGTTGTTGTTGTAAGGTGGCGTCGAGTCGGTATCCGACTCATAGCGACCCTCTGTCCAACAGGGGAAACACTATTGTCAGTGCTTCTCTGCTGTTCATAGGGTTTTCAATGGCAGATTGATTTTTGGGAGGGGGTTGTCAGGTCCTTCTCCCAAGCCTACAGCTTCTGGTGTTCCCAGGCGGTCTCCCATCCAGGTACTAACCAGGCCTGACCCTGCTTAGCTTCCGAGACCTGATGGGATCGGATGCCACAGGGCTATGGCTGCAGGCAGATAGATAGATAGATGTAATTAGTTGGATTGATGCAGAGACAATCGTAGATTTAGAATAAGGACATGTTGCAGTTATAATTCCTAGGCATCTGTCAAAATTATCCTGTTTTGGCTTGCAAGAATTTGTAATTTTAAATCATTTCCTTTTCTTTTGCCCATTGTTTTAGTTTATAACTGGATTTACCTCACTAGTTACGAAGAACCTGAGTTAGACTCTATAGTCAGATAAAGATTTGGGTCTAATTGTTTTCTTGCAGCAAGTAACTTTGATTTTGATTACTTACATACTTTTCCCCTCTCTCAAACGTAAAATATGGGCAGTTGAACAAGATAACTTCTAAGTTCATATCAAGATATCAAAATCTGAGAACATTTGAAATAGTTAATGCATCTAGTTTTAGAACAAGATTTAAATGCAGCATTTGGTTTCAGCTAACAATAAAATTTGAGAATCCAGGTAATGCTACTATGCATAGTAATACCATTTGAAAAACTTCATGGTACTTCACTCTACAGGGAGCTGACCACAGTTAAATGAGATAATCCTCTTGGGGAAATCTGCATTTCCAAAGAGTAAGCTAGGGAAAAGGAAAATTAACCAAAGGCTCTTGCTAGTGTAAATGAATGATATGTGGTGATGGCCCAGAAATAGAACAAATATTTTGACACTGCAGTTGCTCTAGCTTAGACCTACATTTACATCAACTGGAAAAATTGGCATGCTATGCTTGAAATGGCTTACAAAATAAAATCTCTCACTTAAAAAGGCAAACCCTTCTGTGTTATGCAAGAATATTTATGTGTAATGTTTATCATAGTATGTTACTTTATTTATCACTGTGACAAAATACTTGAGAAAACAACTGTAAGAGGATTTCTTTGTTTTGATTCACAGTCTCAGGGGATTCAGGCCATGGGCATTGACTCCATGTTTCTGGGTCCATTGTAAGGCAGAACATCATGGCATCAGGGATATGTGGCAGAGAAACATCTTCATTTTATGGCAAACAGGAAGCAGAAAGCTAGACTGAAGGGGCCAGAAACAAACTACTCCCAAGAATCCACCCCCCAGTGACCTACTTCCTCTAGCTAGTACCAGCTTCCTAAAGTTTCCAGGGGCTGGAATTAAGTTCAGTGAGTAGAGTGCTGCTCTGCTCTCTCTGAGGACCTAGGTTCAATCCCCAGCACCACAAAAATGGGAGAACAGCATGGCAATCTACTCTTGAGGCAATTCTGAAACAATCAGCCATTGAAAACCCTATGAGGGTCATTATGAGTTTGGACCCAACTGGAGGGCACCTAACAACCACTCCAAAGTTTCCAGAACCTCCCAAAATAGTATCGCCAGCGGGGGACTAAGCATGTGAGTCTGTGGAGAATGCTTCATATTCAAACAAATAGCTTCCTCAGAAATGTCTAAATTGATATTTTAACATGAAACATTGCTGCTTAATTACTCAGAAATTCATCTTTGGGGACTGAATATATTGAAGCCTAAAATAAGATAGATAACGTATGTATGTTGTTGTTAGGTGCCGTCGGTATCCAACTCATAGCGACCCTCTGTACAACAGGGGAAACACTATTGTCAGTACTTCTCTGCTGTTCATAGAATTTTCAATGGCAGATTGATTTTTGGGAGGGGGTTGCCAGGTCCTTCTCCCAAGCCTACATCTTCTGGTTTTTCCAGGCGGTCTCCCATCCAGGTACTAACCAGGCCTGACCCTGCTTAGCTTCCGAGATCTGACGGGATCAGATGCCACAGGGCTATGGCTGCAGGCAAAGTATGTATAGATGGCAGTTAAGTTTGTTCCTCTGTTAATGATAATCCAGAATTAGATAATATTTTTTCATTTTCCATGTAGAAGCTATGATAGTTATCACTGTGTTGTCTCAGTTCCAAATTCAGGCTTTTTCAAGATGCTTCATGATTCTGAGGTTGAACTCTATAAACATTTTTACTTTCCTAGCTAGAGCAATGTTCTCTCTTTTCATAGAGGGTAGTGAAAGGTCATAATAAAGTTGTAGCAAATGTAAAGTGCTTTTTTCTCTGCTTCTAATGTGTTATTGTTTTGTATGGTGTTTATCTCTGTGAATCTTACAGACCAATTTCAGCCCACCTGAATGTCTTGGCATGATCTCATCCTATTTTAAATGTCTGTGTCAACTCAATTTATTCCTACTGTTTTCCCCTGTTTCTCTTGCCAACTAGGCTCTGTCTTACTGTGATCGTCACACATTAACTACTCCAGCAAGTTCAGAATCTCAGCCCTAGGATGGATGAAGTTGGGGTCAATGGGAGATTGGTCTAAATTTTCAGCCTCTTCCTCATTCATTTTTCTCATTCCCTAGATGTGGTAAGAACCTCCCACATTTGCTATTTCCGTTTTCCTAGAGCCATATTTTACTCATTTTGGCAGCTATCCTTTTTTATTTGTTAATAATAATTTACATTAAATTGCCATTTTTCACATTAATAACGTCAGAGTTAAAAGTATGAATTATATCAGTGGTGAATTCTTTATAAGAAACTAGATCTCAAAGAAGCAGCGCTCAAAATATCAATTCAATTAAGTTGTATTCATGTTTTAATATTATGTTTTAGGTTCTGGTATTATAGAAAGGAAAAGGCAAGTGTAATCATTCTACTGTTTACTACAAGTTTTCTCAGTACAGGAAAATCTGCCCATATGTATGTTGGAAAGCTTTAAGAAGTAACCACAGCAGCTTACAGCAAGCAGTTAATGGGCTACTGCTGTGATGTAGAAAGAGCCCTGTCTCTCAGAAAAGTAACCTATATCCTACTAAGTCCTCCTAAATTTTTTCTATGTTGAGTTTTAGCTATATTATTTCCCATATCACCACTATATTATACAACTACCTTAGGCAACTGTAAAGGACTGGCAGTTTCATATGAAATATTGGTACTCCAAGCTTCAAAAGCTCTGGAAAAGATCCTTAGAGGTGTCTAATACATCCCAACTTTCTTCTCAAATGCAGAAGACACTCAAATCACCTCCAACAAATTAATGGAAACCTAATATTAAAGACTGTCAAAAATGATATTTCTAGGGACTTACCTCCTTCCCAAGGTCATTCTAACTCCTCTGAGCCTGCTGTGTTCTCGAACTCATGATATCTCTGAATTTCTTCCACCTGTAGAGTAACTTTAACTGGGTGATCTATGACATTACACCACAGTGTGTTGTCTAGCTCTCTCTCTTTCCTTACTCCTGTGTACTTCAAGGTCACATAGTAGGGATGTTGTCCTTCTCTCTCTCCCTACCTTTTCTAAGTAGCTACTCTCATAGTTTGATAGATCCTGCTCCTGTGGCTTAATCATACCTACTCTACTATTCCTCTTCCTCTTCATGTAGCCAACTCCAATTTTCTCAGTGATTAATCAATGAGCTTACAAATCTATATTTTTCAACCTAACATGCCATTATTGTAACATATTAATGTCTATGAAGATGATCTTTCCAAGAAATGAACAAATCAGTCTTTCTAGCTCTTCATCACCATTGATCGTATCCTCCACTATTCCTATGCTATCTGGTTTTATATTCTCCCTGTTAATTAAAATGCTTAACTTCCAAAATTATTAACTTAATATGCCACTTACAAACCACAGTCTCTGCTCTCTCCATTTTTCAGATCTGAGGCATCATCAGACCACCAGTGTAGATGTTAAGCCAGTGTTATCTTTCCTTTATATGGCCTAATTTTAGCCTTAATTCCAAGCAATGAGACCATCATTTCAACCACTATCTTGAAAATATCCAGGCTGTTTTGCACCACTGCCTTCCCAATACAACTCCCTGGCAAATCTACATTTCCAGTCATAAGTACTGTGCATGGCTATAATCATGCAGATAGGCATTTCTACAGAAAAAAAATCATATATCTGAAAATTTTTTAATATTTTGTGCTTTCCAACCTCATAAGGAACCTCAATATTTCCCTGAGAGATCGTAATATTTCCAGTAACTCAGTCTCTAAACCTCTGACTTTCTTATATCTCTTTATACTCACAATATTACTTTTCCTCTCATTCACTGAAAAAAATAGAAGTTTCTACCAGAAGAAAACTCTATCACCTTTCTCTCTCTAATAAACAAAAATATATGCATTATAGACACTCTCCTCTTTCCCTGATGCTATAACGTGAGACACTATAATAGAAAATGCTTTCTTAAAATACATCTCTGCCTCACCTTTGGTCCCATTTTCTTTGGAATACTTAGGACATTTTTGCTACCAATTATCTTTTCTGTGTCTCAGAGATGACTATAGTCCTCCACGTTTTTCTCATTGGTATTATAAATATGCTTTTCCTATTTCTCTTTTGAGTACTTTATAAAGATATAAATTTTTAAAAAATGGCTCTAAACTCATAATTGGCCAGCAGTATGTCCTTGCCATTTAAAAAAAATTCCTCAAATGATTCTAATGCATAAAATATTAGTCTTTCGCAAAATTGAAACCATCCCAGGACTACCTACATCCTCCAGAAACCACTGTATCACTTTTCTTCTGTTCACAGCAAAGATTTCAGGGGTAATTTGCATTGATTTTTTAAATGCCTTTCTTCAACATTAACTTATATACATTTTTGACAAAATCTGTCCTTTTTAACAAAGAAATGCCAGCTGTGAACTAACACCAACACACATATTTAGTACTTATTTTTTTACCTTCTTAGCATTTGACACATGTAGCTATTTGATAATTTTGAACCGCTTCCTTCTATCAGGTTCTTCCTGTTCTATTACTGCCTCTCATTCTGGATATAACATTTGAAGCTACTCAGTCTATTTCTCTTATGTATAATGCTTGTATGCTAGAGCTTATAATTTATTGAAATTCTTCTAACTAATGTAGACAGTATTAACTTTGGGTTGATGAAGTTTCTATCCAATGTTCTTAATGACAGAGTGAAGCATTATACATCAATTAAGACAGTCTAGACCTGGCTAAAAACTTTCTAAATCCATGGCTTAAAATATAAATTCTTATTTCTCATTCATACCTCAGGGTCACCATCAGGTATTAAAAAGGAAGAAAGCTTGATGAAAGAAATCACCACCAGAATTATGCTGGTAAGACTACCACTTCAAACATTGCCTGTCACTGTGCCAAAAAAAACAATCAATCCAAAAGCAGTAAACATAATCTCTGCCTTCAATTCAATGCCAAGAACCAGTTACATGTTCCACTCAACTACAAAGTGACCTGAAAACTCAGTTCCATAATGGCCTTGAAATCAGACAACAGCAAAGAAGTGAAGATCACTAAAGGTCATCACCTGAGTAAAAAGACTTTAACAAGACTTTGCCATCCATAATAGAACTGATCAACAAGAAACTTTGGGAGAGAGCTTCAGTAGTCCACAGGTGATGTGTAAGCAGCACAAAGGAGACCACTATGTACATAACCACCTTCCTCAGGGTTTCTGTGTTTAGGCTTCAGAGAAGCTTAAATATTGGAAAAGTGTGCGTGTGCGTGTGTGTGTGCGCGCGCGCGCACATGTAAGCAAGGTGATATATCATCTGGAGAAAGATATTCTGAAAAGTGGAAAGTAGATGATTAGAATATTATCATTTTGCTTGTTAAGAGGGACAAATTAGGACTGTTCAAGGTGAGCTGTGTTATGATTATAGGAGACAGAAGGCAGATGATTAAGAAAAACTAAGTAATTTTCTCAAAGCTATATGACTCATTTATATCAGAAAAAAGACAAAATGTTTTCTGGCTCTAAAGAATTTTCCACCACCTCATAATCTGTACAAAATCCCTGTGTGTATTCATTGTAAATGTATAATTTTTCATAACATTATGTAGTTTAAATGACTTATGGCCATTTTCAAAGTACTTGAATATTTTCATATAAATATTGCACTGCAGAATCTAATTTGAGATTATTTTTATTGTACTTACTTTTTTTTTTTTTTACTTTTTTGAGACAGGGTCTCGCCAAATTACACAGACTACCTCCGATCTCAAACTTGCGATCCTCCTGCCTCCACCTCCGGAGCCGCTGGGATTACAGGCATGCGCCACGGTGCCCTATTTACATTTGTAGGAAACATGTGTTTCTGACCTGAACATTGAAAATGTGATTTTTTAAACATTAGGAAAGAGTCTATATAAATTCTCCTAATAAATATAAATATCTTAATAATGCAAAGGCTATATTCAAGATTCAATATAGCCTCAATTTTGCTTCTCATGTGGTATATTTCTTCTTCACATTGACATATTTAATTTTTCTACCATATCAAAATTATGAGAGAACAGAGGCTGACAATTTAAGAGGATGGTCTCAGTTTTTGTAATTCTAATTGCCCCTGGAACATGCTAGTACTTTTATTGTTCTTTCAGGTAGATATCTTCCCCTTTAATTCAGTTATATTATTTTTATTATGTCTATATATCAAGTAAGTTTTTAAAAGAACAAATTGTAAAGAAGGGATAGACATAAAAACTATTCATTTTAGCTTGGTCATAAAGTAAAACATTTACTATCACACATAAAATAAATATGAATAAGTATATATTCTTTCAAGTTTTCTGATAGCAATATATTCAAGTTTTCTTATAATAATATATCTTTAATTTATTGTAAAAGAGTGAACATTCATAGATAACACAGAAATTTATGCTCCTTTTGTCAGTTGGTCACAGATGAAGTGAAATTTGGAAGACAGGAAGAAAATAGCTTTTGAAGCAAGAATGAATGTGACATCATCTATCCCAACTGTAAATGAAAGCCATTCATCCATTTCTGAATTTGTTTGCCTTACTGATTATCTTTCAAGAAATTCACATGACATGTATATTATATGCAAAGATAAGCAACAAAATGATTCGGTTAACAACATAAAGTGAATCATCCTTACCACATTTAAAATAAGCTTTATTACTATATCAAAATAAAAGCAACAATAGTAGGCTTTATTTTTGGAACTGCTCACTACCTAGTCTAGTATTGTTGTTATCAGGTATTGTTGAGCTAGGTCTAACTCATAGTAACTCTATGTACAACAAAACAAAACACTCCCTAACACTGTGCTATGCCAGGCTCTATTGTCAGTGCTTCTCTGCTAGTCATAAGATTTTAAATGGTGGATTGTTTTAGAAGTGGGCTGCTAGGTCCTTCTCCTTAACTTCCAGTAAAGGGGTGTCCGTGTTCGTATATTTTTATCAAGTTATTTTAAATAGTTTACAATATTGTACACTTTTGTTCTATTTTTCATGGTTAGTTTAACTCCTTGTATAGATTTCTTGTATTATTTTAGTGTTTTTTTAATGAGGATGTCTAAATGTTATCAAAAGTCTGCTCTATATTTCATATATTTATATTTACATTATTTTTCTCTTATGTGTGCTGATAGAAAGGATTATATAGAGAGATATACTTGTATTAAGATAATATTTCCATTTCTGAAATTAAGCTTATTTGGCAATGTTTTTGATGTTGTTAGGTGCTATCGAGTCGGTATCCGACTCATAGCGACCCTCTGTACAACAGGGGAAACATGATTGTCAGTGCTTCTCTGCTGTTCATAGGGTTTTCAATGGCAGATTGATTTTTGGGAGGGGGTTGCCAGGTCCTTCTCCCAAGCCTACAGCACCTGGTGTTCCCAGGCGGTCTCCCATCCAGGTACTAACCAGGCCTGACCCTGCTTAGCTTCCGAGATCTGACAGTATCAGATGTCACAGGGCTACAGCTGCAGGCTATTTGGCAATAGTGTATTATTTTGATATATAGTCAAGCTATATTAATAATATTCAAAAATTTTGCACTTATTTTAACATGTTATAAAAGCATATTTATAAAATCAACAAAATATACCTAAACAATTTATTATACTATATGAGTATATCTTATTCTAATTAACAATAATAAAATATTTGGTATAGTTTTACTGAGACTGCAATAATCAACAGCATTTCAGCAATCACTGATATTAAAAATAAATTGAAATCCACTGATTCTGTGTTTGATGTTTCCTCAGTATATAATCCAGGACTAGCATATTTCAAAGTGCAGAAATATAGTTTCCCTCAACCTCAGTAATAAAACATCCTCAAAGTGTTTAGAGACAAATAACCCAATGAAATGCATGTGATTATAAGTTATTTTATTGCTGACACTAGAAAGAAACAACTTAGCTATTACGTGATATCCAATGAGCTGGGAAGCCACCCTGTCCATTGACACTCATTGATCAAGGGTTGATGCCTGGCTGTAGAGGGAGACTAAAAGCCTCTTCCAGCATTATAGAGCCTTCAATTTTGATTGGACAGCCACCTGCTCTACCTGTTGATAACAGTTAAATGGTATTCCCTCAACATAAAGAGATATCTTCTGAAATTTATTTTATTAAATAATGAATAAGGAAGCAAAAAGACACTGTATATTTTTAATATAAAAAGAATCATAGACTCAAAAGATACATTAAGGAAACTATGGGAAATGAAAGCCTAAATCAATAGACACTGATAGAGAACATTACCAAGGACTGGCTTTTGTTCATATCTTCATTTTCTAGCACATTTTTCCTATCTGACTTTGAATACTTCAGGTATTCACAAACAGAATTTATCTCACAGCACTAAGATATATATTCTCACTTACTCATGGTGAAGAGTACTCAAGACTACTATTGTCAAATTATATTTATCAGTATCTGTACTTGTAAACATATATCATAACTCTTTAATCCAAAATGGGATTTGGGTTTTTACTTGATAATGCCTTAATTTTATACAATGACTTTCATCAAAATAATATTGAGTTGATTTACTAATTTCAATACTGAAACTATTAATTCTAAAATGGGATTGAAAAAAATTACTATTATTAATTCTGATATAAATATTGATTTTTCCCCATTTGGAAAAGGAAATTTGGTTGACTCAAGACATATACAGGAAAATCTTATACCATCTTTCCTTCAGTAAATATTTGAGACATTGTCAAGGAGAAGTGTTTGGTGGCTTGTGCTACATCAAGAATGTAAGATTCTAGACAGTATCTCAGACATAGGAAAGATCCACATAAAGAACTTTGAACTACCTAAAAACCTTTTCACCTTAGGATGAGTAATCAGAGAATAGAAGTAAAAGCATACTATTGGTGAAGTGGAAAGTAGAAATAAAAAAACAGACATTTTTCTTGTTCTTTTAATTTGGACAAAAATGACAAACAAAAAATACAGGTCTTCTTCAATAAGCAGTGCTGACTCTTTGGCCTTTGAGGCCACGATTCTCCATCAGTTAATAGATTTTTTTGACAACAAAGGAAATGCTGGGATCGATGAGAGCACTTCATCATGTCAAGGCATTTTTTTACAAGGAGGAAACATAATGACCACTGGTCACAAACTCAGCAATTCCTCATTAAGAGACGTGTTCATGAATGGCCAGATTCCATCCTTAAGGTGCTGCTAGCAGCTAACAGCTTTGAGAGCAGTGAGGATTGGAAGGTAATCATTTTAGTTATCAAAATGTCTGTTTTTTCACTTTGTAAAGCGAATTGCGTGACTTGTCAGACATTCCACATACTCTGTAGACAAATGTCAGTATTGATTTTTATTCCTAGTACTTTCTATATATGGAATTTTTGCAGAATACATATTATTAAGAGAAACAATGCAAGCCTAGAGATACCATAGGTTACAAAAGATGCCATAGTTACAACAGGGTGTTGGTTTTAAAAAAGTAGACAAAAGACATTTTGAAGGCTTTTAATAAAGATTTGAATTATGTACCATGCTTTATCGAAGTAGCACAGAGGTATGGATTATAGTATTTTACTATCTTCCAATGAATTGTTTAGCTCTGTTATCATCTTCACCTACTGGTAAAGCTAAAGTAAATTTGTGGTGGTTTTGTGAAAGGATGCTGTATAAAGAGCAACTGAGGATTTCGAGAATTTACATTGGCCCTTGTTAGACACGAAAATTTAACATACAAAACAGATACAAACTTTTAAATTCAAAATAACTTAATGTGAGTATTCTTCCTTCCTTCCTCAAAATAACACAATGTACATAGGTACATGTAAAAATATGCAAATAGGTAATTTTTATTTTTTTGAATTATTCTTCTTTCATACTCTTAACTTTTCAATACATATGGGCATATTTTAAAATGACAAATGTCACAAATGATTAATTATACCAATAGAATTGTCATTATATATCGCTTCACCTGAATTAAATAATAAATTCTTCTTGCAAGTAAAGTAGATAATTTTTAAGGAAACGGGTGAACTCTAAAATGAAAATTATAAAACAGAAAAATATTTCAAGTGTCCTTTAGTTGGGAAAGGCATCCTAGGACAAAAAGAACTTTGAAACACATTTTATAGGCAGCTAGAGACAACGCCTGGGAAGTCAGGGGTTAGGAAAGGGACACTTGGGTTATTTCTGGAGCCAAAATAGCTAATTTCATGAAAGATGAATGAATTAAATAGTGAAGATAAAGTAAGAAAAAGGGAAAGATATATTAGAGTAACAGTGATTTATAAAATGAAAGACAAGGAGAGAGTAATGAAAATCAAAGAAATAATAAACCCAAGCACAGAAAAAGAAGAAATAAGTAAAGAGGAAAATAAATCATTTGATTTGCAGTTCAGAATGAATTTGCTTAATAATCTTACTTTTTTACCACTGAGAATTTATATATTATCAACATACAGTGGAAATCTGATTTTTTTTTTTTTTACTTAAATCAGAGAGGGCCTTCATCCTTCCAAATAAAACACACTACATAAACCACTTTCAGTAACATTATAGTGGCCAGTAAGTTCATGTCTAATTAGCAGGCTTTTCTTGGGCATGTATCTATTTGCTCACATTGTTCTATTGTAATTGATTACCTGCTTTCTCTTTTCTTCTGTTCTTCCACCTACTGTGTAACTGCTCCCAAATTTGTCCTGGAATCATGTAATGCCAAGCATGCCCAAATTCTCATTAATTTGGTGTTTGTTGTTATGGGCCTTTGAGTCATGTCCGACTCACAGCAATCCTACCTACAACAGGCAAAACACTATTGTCAGTGTTTCTCTGCTATTCATAGGATTTTCAGTGGTGAATTGATTTTTGGGAGTGGGTTGGTGGGTCCATCTCCTGAGCCTATAGTATCTGGTGTTCCCTGGCAGTCTCCCATCCAAGTACTGACCAGACCCAACCCAGCTTAGCTTCAGAGATATGATGGGATCAGATGCCACAGTGCTATAGCTACAGGCCATCAATTTGGTAGTGAGTACTAATCTTTACTTGTTGGAATATGTTTTTGTTGAACTTCAATTTATGATCCTAGACCATCAAATTGGCCCCAGAAAAGTGATACCGTTACAGGTTTTGTAGAAGAAAGCAAGTAACTCTTTCAAGGTCCCACAGAATTTCCACCGGGAAAGATCCATGAAAAATAAATCTGCTATTCAAGTTGTCAGGAAAAAAGCCCCCCCCCCCCCCCGCCAAATCATAGAATCCACTAATAAATTGTTTAAAGTGATTAAACACATAAAGGCAGATATCAAAGCCATATGAAAAGGACAAAAGTGAGTCAATAAGGGTAAAATAGAAGCACAGCCAGATAAAAATTTTGAGAATTTAATGAAACTATTGAAATTAAACATTCTTCACCTGGGATCAATGATAGTGAAAGAGACTTAGCAGACAAGAAAGTTTTTTTGTTTTGTTTTGTTTTGTTTGTTTGTTTTTTTCTGGTACTGAGGTTTGAATGCAGGGCCTCGTGCCTGCATGCTTTGCAAGTGCTGGACCACTGTGTTGCACCCTCAACCTATTTTTTTTTTTACTTTTTTGAGACAGGGTTTCGCTAAATTACATAGTTTACATAGACTGCCTCTGGTCTCGAATTTGCGATCCTCCTGCCCTGCCTCCTAAGTCCCTGAGATTATAGGCATGCTGGCTCAACAAGAAAGATCTTATTGAACACATAGAAATCAGGGTAAAGGGAAAGAGGGATGAAAATATGAAAGAAGATAAGACACATGACAGATTAATTAAAAGAGCTAAATCATGTCTAATGGTGATTTCAAAAAAAAATTTTTAGACTAGCCTTTTTCTCAGGAATATTCCAAAACTTTTAAAATAATCATTTAACAATGTACATTTTACGGAAAACCATATTTAGCACTTATTAGTGATATTTTAGGGCTGGGATTTAGTTCAGTTGGTAGAGCGCTGCACTGCAGTCTCTGAGGTCCCGAGCTCAATTCCCAGCACTGCGGGGGGGAAAAAAATGGGAGAAGCACATGGCAATCCACACCCAAGGCAATCCCCAAACTGTCAGCCATTGAAAACCCTATGAGGGTCGCTATGCATCGGATACCGACTCGACGGCACCTAACAACAACAACAACAATGAGATTGTAAAATACACACATACATTGAAATTTACAGAAAAATAACTTACAAAATCTAATACAAAACTAGAAATATATATTGTTCTATAGGTATTAAATAATCAAATCAAATTTTCCACCAAAATGTAGTAGTCATCAAATTGGTAAATAGGCTGCAGTGACATTATGCAGTCATAGCAGAACTGTAACTATATAAATTGACATTTCTTAAAAGTGACATGGGAATGCAGTGTGGATTTCAATAAAGGAAAAATAGCATGGACTATTCAATATAAAACCTGCAGCTGTAGCCCTGTGGCACCTGATCCTGTTAGATATTGGAAGCTAAGCAGGGTTGGACCTGGTTAGTACTTGGATGGGAGAATGCCTGGGTACTGTAGGCTAGGGAGACAGACCCAGCAACCCACTCCTAAAACACAATCTGCCATTGAAAACCCTATGAACAGCAGAGATGCACTGACAATAGTGTTTCTCCTGTTGCATGTAGGGTCACTATGAGTCAGATACTGACTCAACAGCCTAACAACAACAATTCAATATATATATTTAGTTTTAAATGTTTGTTACTGTTGTCACAAACAGATATACTCATATGAACTCATAAAGGTTTATTTACCAGTAGGAAAAAGAGGAAGGGCACAATAATGTGATAAACTGAAAGCTTTCTACATAGATGGCAAAATGGCCACACTCATGTGATGGTCATTCTATTTCCAAAAGCTGAAAATGTGTCAAAACACTATTGAAACTCTCGAGTTGTTGATAAATAGTGTTCAAAATGATGTAGCAATTCAACTCATATTCCATTATTGGTGTATGAAACACCATATTTTTCTTCATGCTAACAAAAAATTTAATTATCATTACCTCTTTGTTGTTTGGGCTGGGATTTAGCTCAGTTGGTAGAGCGCTGCTCTGCAGTTTCTGTGGTCCCGAGTTCCATTCCCAGCACCACAAAGTGGGAGAAGGACGTGGCAGCCCACTCCCAAGGCAATCCTGAAACAGTCAGCCATTGAAAACCCTATGAGGGTGGCTATGAGTCGGACTCGACTTGACAGCACCTAACAACAACAACAACAACTTTGTTGTTTGGTGCCATAAAGTTGGATCTGATTCAAAGCAAACATCCTGGAGTTTTCATTGGCTAATTGTTTTGTATTGTTTAGAAAGTGTGTTGGCATGTCCTTCTCCCATTTTCTGTGGTTCTGGGGATTGAACCTAGGTCTTCAGAGAGCACAGAGCAGCACCATACCAACTGAGCTAGACCCTTTGTCCCTCTAATATCTATATATTTATCCATTGCTATATACAAATGTTGGGGATTTTTAAAATTATATTTCCCAGCTAGGGTCCCTCATAACAGCCTGAGGGGCTGACCCCTTGTTGACCCCAGGGCTCATCTCACTCACTCAAAACAGCCCCTCCCATCGAGTGAGCAAAGATGGCCGCCGGCCAGCTTGACCAGCCTTAACCACCTTAATTTTGATTGGCTCCCCTCACCACCTTGCAGGTAGTAACTGTCTCCACTTGGCAGTTATGTCCGTTTGCCCCCTGTACCTGCCAGCTGTGTGCCCCGATTGGCTGAACCCCACCATGTGACCCCTCCAGGACCCTATAAAAGCAGGGCTCCTGGACCCCATATCACTCCTTTGATCCTGACCTCTCTGACCATCTCCTGAACCTCCTCACCTGGACCAGCGCTCCCTACTCCAGCAAGACCATCTAGCAAGCTGTCGAGATCAAGCCCAGGGGCCCCGAAGAGCCAAAGGCATCTAGCAAACCACGAAGAGCCTCCCAACTCCTCCCATCCTTGGGAAGGAAGGGGGTAAAGAAGGCGAGCCACGAGAGTCAAGACCATTGGACCTCAACTGAACACCAGCTGCTGTGGCTGTGCCTTTGAGGCTGAGCTGTACCAGCACTTAGCCTGCAGCATTCTATGCTGCAGGCCTGGAGCCAGCACTTAAAGGGATAGAGCCTTGCTCTATAGGGGCTGCTTGCTCGTTGCTCTCCATAAGGGGAGCACCCCAATAAACCTTCCCTGTCCTTCTCCAACCATCTGAAGGTCTCCCGAGGTCCTTCTTTCCCGACATCGGCCACGTGTTTATGTTGAGGGTTTGGCCCTAACTTTAGCCGGGCTAGAACTAAAACCCCGACATACAAAGTAGACAGATAGGTAGGCAAATTGATATATGTGCAGTATTTTTAGCCTCCTTATGAGGTTGATTATTGTTTCAGATTTTATTTATTTATAAATACATAAAATTTCAGATTTTATTTATTTATTTAATTTTACTTGGAATACTCCTCTTTTATTGACTGCTTTGTTAATGCTCCTTTAATAATTAAAAGTAATTTACATTTTATCTCTTTTACTCATAGTACTAACTGTTCAATTTTTCTTTCAGAATTTATTTGTGATGCCTGGTGCGGTGGCGCACACCTGTAATCCCAGCTGCTCAGGAGGCAAAGGCAGGAGGATCGCAAGTTCGAGACCAGAGGCACTCTTCGTAACTTAGCGAGACCCTGTCTCAAAAAGTAAAATAAATGGGCTGAGGGTGCAGCTCAGTGGTCCAGCACTTGCAGAGCATGCAGGTGCGAGGCCCTGGGTTCAACCCCCAGTATCGGGGGGGAAAAAAAAGAATTTATTTGTGATTATTTTATTTCAATATAAGGGCTTATACATTTTAGAATATTTTTATTCTCCCACAATCTGTATATTCACCAATGATTTGTTTAGTAGTTGCCTTATTTTGTTTAAAATTTTGTTTTAGCTGGAGTATTTTTTTTTTGTAGGGGAGTAGAAAATGAGAAATCACACCTAATTTTGTTTTGCAAATGTCTAGGTAATTATCTTGGCAATATGTATTAAATAAGGCATCTTCCCTTTCCATTAGTTTGGAAGGTTTTATTATATATTAAATATGTAGTTTTTATACACAAAATATTCTTTTAACATAGTTTTAAATATACTGTGATTACATTTTTTAAAAAATTTTGTACCTGATAGTAAAATTTATGCCATCTTAGGTAAAAATGTTGAAGCTATTTTGAAAATTATCCAGCTGTACATCATTGTGTTCAATGGAAACTTCTATTTCCCCATCACTTCTATCTCCCTACACTTTCAGTCCCTTGACTTGTGTATAGACAGTTCTGATGGCAGCACATAAGCCTTTAACGTTGTAAAGAAAATGATAGACTCATCATAAACTTTGTAAATATCAGGACATATTTTTATTCCTTACTTTTAGAACATTTTATTTGTAATATATCTACAAAGGAGATAAAGCTTCATTTGAAACATATACATATAGGCTCTCTTTTCTTACATATACTTTTTCAACTGATATCTTAAAATTATCTTAATTTTTTTAAGAAATGCTTATTAGCAAACCTAGACAGTAATACATAGTTACCAAGGTAAAGATCAGCTTGCAATCTTACATTTTTGCAATATAAAAAGTATTATTTTCCTTTCCTTTTTACCATAGTAAGTTTGAAAAAGTCTCATATATTGAGAAGTAGGAGAAATAATAAAGATTATATAGCAAATATCAGTAAATGGTTTGAAAATGTTTTGTGATTGAAACTTTCTTTATAAATATGATTTGGAATTTCAGTTAGGCATATTGTAAATGACACCCCGTATATTCAGCAAATGTTACTTTCTACCACAGAACACAATTCGGGCTCTAAATGTGATTTGAGTTAAATAAACAAGCAAACAAAAAACACCAAACATGAAGAAATAGCTCATAAGTTCATAAATGATACTTTAGGTTTTCAGTCTTGATTGATTTTGGTACTGAATCTGAGAACAATATTGTTGCATTTGTGAACAAAGTTTACTTTTAGTTTTATATAACCATTAAGTGATTTCCTTTAACAGTCAGGAAATTATTGCTTTTTCCACTAACGTTGATATTACATTTTTACACTATAATGGGTTTTAAAACTTTTGATAAGCAGCCTCGAAATCCTAACTATTCCTGTGAGTATTCCTTACATTTTCATGAAATGAACTTTGCAATGAAACTTCTTGAACAAACCTTTAATATGTGGTTTTGTCTCCTTTTCTGACCTATATGTTGTTAATACAGTTGCTCAAGACCCTCACCATCAACAACATGAAAGCAAGAAAATCTATTAGAGATTTCTTTTGCATTTTCTTTTCAGGTCTATTGTCTTTGCAATAACAAAGAATCCTATCTGTAAAACCCATGCAATAACAGTTTTCAAATGGCAAATTATATAAAAGTAGATTCAGTTAATAAAACAACAAATTATTTAAATCCATCATCTCTATATCCAGCATAAAACTAGATCCATTTCCACAGATCATCTTCATTTATGATTTTGTACATACCCATTCTGTTATCACAGCACTCCATTAGAGCAAAAATAAAATCATTTTAGATTTTTAAATACCCCTAATAATTAGGAAACCAGAAATCATGGAGAGTTTTAATCAAACTTCCAGTAATGATTCAATGACCTGGACCATGCTTACGTTATTAAGCTAAGGTCATTATCTTATGAAACTCACATATTGTAAGGTGCTGTATTATAAGTGGCTTGAGTAGTGACCCAGGGATGCCACTCAAGGGACATAACTAGGAACTTTAATAAACTTGCCTTAGAAAAATCATTGAGCCTCCCATTCATATAATCATGCTCCCTTATTCTATTTTCAGTAGTTGACATTGGTTCATTACCAATCCTTCATTTATTACCATTTTTAGCAACTCTTTTCCCACTGCAAACTGAAGTTATTATCTATGGTAGCTTAATTTTAAAAAAGATATAATCCTGAATGTGTGCTAAAAACACATTATGTAATTTACTTCACAATCACTATGGGTCCATTTTTGGATATCATTTGCTATGTGTATCAACAAAGCACAAAATGTCTCATGTTGGGGAAAGACAATCTGCTTCACTCAGTCTACTGATTCAAATCTCATGCAGAAACACCCTCAAAGACATACTATAATGACGTGTAACCAAATACCTGGGATTATATAACCCCAATTAATTTGGTACTTACAAGCTATTAAAAAGAAGAAGTTAGACTGCCCATAGACCTCAAGGCTTGAAGAACAACATGAGAATGAGTTTTTTGGTTCTCCTTCATGCCATTTATACATTCCAGAAGAGATGTTGGAATATCCTGCATCCAGGAACCACCAAAAGGTACACACACACACACACACACACACACACACACACACACACAGAGAGACACACACACACACACACACACACACCAGGATACATCCTTTCTAGTCAAAGAACCAGGAAAAGAGTAACAAAACAGACACAAATTGAACCTTACCCTCACATTGGGTTCAGTTTGTTTAAAAAGGGAAACTATCTTCCATGCATTGCTGAGAATTAGGAGCTCAGCTTCCACCTGTCACTCAGTAAGAGCATGCAGCACTGGACCTCCCTGCATGGGTGTTGTTAGTGGTAATGAGTATGACTAGATATTGATATTTTATTGCTACTCCTACATTTTTATGCATTTGTAAGGCCAGTCTTCATTTCTGTCTCTTATTTTTGAGTAAAATATCCCCTCAAATTTAGTAGATTGAACATCATGCATTTATTAAATCAATTGTGAAGTATAGCAGTCTGGGTGATTTCAATGAAGTCTACTGTAACAAGCTCAGGAGGTGAAAATCCAAGTGTTGTTTTGAGTGACTCATGAGAATGTTGGAAAATAATTCACTTTCTTCTGGTAGAATTCATTTTAGTGTTGACACAGGAATGATGTCCTTATTTTCTTCTGACTATTAATTTGAAGTTACATTCAGCTCTGAGAGCCTGTTCTATGATCTTTGAACATTGCCTTTCCACCTTTAAAGATGACAGATATGTAGACTCCTTTTATTGCCTTGACTATCTCTGATGTTCCATTCTTCTAACAAGGGGAAAAGATCTTGCTTTAAAAGTGTTCATGTAATTAGACTAAGCCTACTAAGATAATTTTCCTTCTGGCTAACTCAGTGTCAGCTGATTAGCAATCTTAATTGTAATGGCAAAATTCATTTTGCCATGTAACATAACATAATCATGGACAAAGACCCTCATTATATCAGAGTCATGGAGAAGAATATTGTGAGACAACTTAAAACTTTTCCTGCCGAAATAGTTGCTTTTTTCTCTCCAATCCGGTGTAAAGAGGTAATTCTCTAACTCTGCTAGCAAAAAGTCCATAACTAGGTGTGAACCATTGAATTCATTTCTGGAATTGTGGAATAAATAATTCTCTCTCTCTCTCTCTTTTTTAAAGAGAAGAAATGGAAAGAGAAAACAAAAAGGAAAACAAAAGAAAAGAACCCCCCACACACACACACAAAGAAAATCTTATCCTGTCTGTGGTATTGCACCATTAGCAACAGAAAATTGACTAATAAAGCTTATAACTAGACAAAAAAATGATTCCATGAAAATCCATTTCCAGTGCAAGAATCCATTTGCATATTTAGATAAACGGGACAATGAATGTCTACTGACACTACATTGTCTATGGCAAAAGTACCTAGTCACTGAAGAGATCATTTGAGTTTTCTAGGGCTGAAGTTTTACTGTATATTTCCTTTTTTTAGCCTACAATATAATAATGTTTTCCTTATCTTATGAAAATATGTGAATAGTTAATAAAAATCTAATGAAAATTTAAAGTTATTAACTTAGTTTTTATAGGATACTATAACAAATAAAATAGAGAGTAACAAATACTAACATTATAAAGGGCTGGGATTTAGCTCAGTTGGTAGAGCGCTGCTCTGCAGTCTCTGAGGTCCCGAGTTCAATTCCCAACACCACTAAATGGGAGAAGGACATGGCAACCCACTCCCGAGGAAATTCCAAAACAGTGAACCATTGAAAACCCTATGAGGGTCGCTATGAGTTGGACTTGACTCAATGGTACCTAACAACAACAACATTATAAAAACTTATACCCACAAATACCAAAGGAAATCAAAAGATGTATATACATTAAAAGGAAACTAATTACTATAATGTAAAGGAGAGGTTTTGTCTGCAGCCAAACTACTGTAGCACCCCAACCCGTCAGATCTCAAAAGCTAAGCAGGGTCAGGCCTGGTTAGTACTTGAATGGGAGAGCACCTGGGAATACCATATGCTGTAAGCTGTGGAGAAGGGTCTAGCAACCCACTCTCAAATATCCATCAGTAGTGTTTTGTCTGTTGTAGGTAGGGCCATAGGGTTGCTATGAGTTGAACACTGATTTGATGCGTTGAACACTGATTCGAGGCACCTAACAAGAACAAAGGAGAGGTAAAATCTAATAGCAAAAAATACAGACTTAAGAATCTGTAGTTTCAGGAAAAAAATAAGATTCACAAACATGTTTAAGCAAGTTTAAAATCTAATCATAATAATTTCCAAGCTGTGAACTTAGTTGGCTAATACTAAAATCTCAAATAATGACAAAAGTGCAAAATAAAATAGTATTTAGATGAAAAATCTTTAAAATTGTGTATTTTATGCCAACAAATGAGGACATCTAGAAGAATTTGGCAGATATTTTTCTCAAGTTGGTATCTTTAGTAAAGTATATCAACTCAATGCAAAAGGCTTAAAAAGATTCTTAGTAAATCACCAAAAAGAAAAATTAAAGACTTTATAATGCATTCTGTTGTGTGTACTTAAGACTGAATTCTGCTTGTTTAGTGGGCAAAAGTAACATTGTCCTCAAATTGAATTAATGAGGAAAAAGTTGTAACATAGATAAGATTATAGTTTCAATGTTAATTTACTATACAGTATCATAGCAAAAACATTTCTTTGTATTGCTATGGACTAAATATTCAATTAGTAAGAGTGAAAATAGAAGTTATCCATAAATTTCTGCTATAAAGGAAATTAACTTGTTTTTGTTTAAATGATCAAATTATAAACTTTAAATTAGTAACCCCTAAAAATATATCTGCTTTAGATGTGAAGAAACTTTCATTCTTGGTATTTCTATATATACAATAAGAATTATAATTACTAGTAATTCTTTAATGAAATACAAAAATAAATTATCATTGTATTCTGTTTATAAAATGCTGTGAAACCTACAGATGATAGGCTTTTGATTATGGACTCATTAAGTTAAATCTTATCTTTTAATGCCTTTGTAAATTCAGTCTTCACATGAACAAATGCTCAGGAAAGCCACAGATCGAAAATAAATGAGACAGAAAACTGGAAGATCAAAGCAGGGAAAATGACTATATAAACTGTCAAAATCTAGA
>VMDO01018724.1:0-41487 GCA_007922755.1 Pedetes capensis
CATATACAATTAAGGTGCTACCACCAATCATTGGGGGAAAACAAATTTTTACTGGTGAAAACCTCACTTGTCATATGGAGAATAACAAATTGAGTCACCACATATTAAAGAGGGACTTTAGTGTAAAATTTTACATATAAAGTAATAACATTAAGACATTGAGGGCTGAGAGTGTGAATCAATGGCAGAGTGCTTGCTTAGCATTTGGAAAGCTTTGGGTTCAATCACCAGTTCCCAGCTCACTTCCAAAAGACATTAGAAAAATGTAGAAATACAATGCCTCTGATGTATCGTTGGCAGAGACTTCAAAAATAAGAATTTTAAAGCACAAACCACTAGGGATGGGAATATACAGCAATATAGATAAAGGATAATATGACAAAGCAGAATTTATTCTAGGAATATAATGTTGATTTAACATTCTAAAATCAAATAAAATAATTCAACATCAATGGAACAAAAGAGGTAAAAACATGATCTTTTTAATAGGTGCAGGAAAGTATTTGACAATGTTTAACATATATTCAGGTTTTCTTTTTCAGTACTAAAGATTGAACTCAGAGCCTTACACTTGCTAGTCAAGTGCTCTACCACTGAGTAGTATTCTCAGCCTCTTTTAAGTTTTTTTTTTATTTTGAGAAAAAGTCTTTTTTTTCCCTTTATTGATAAAAGTTGGTGGGGTACAGAGTAATAGAGCATTTGCTTTTTCCTTTATGTAACTATTACATCACTTTTGGTTACACTTTCATCAACTTACAAAGTTTATGGAATCTTTTGACTAATATATAATACAACTTATATGAATTCATAGGTTATGTTCACCTATTTTTCCATGCACTCATGAAGTTGCATCATTTATATTAAGATTATCCTCTTCCCCTTAATCACTTTACATTGCTTCTCCTTCATGCCCCATTCCACAATCTTCACTTCCCTTTGTTAATCACCTCCCTCTTTTCTACTCTGCTTATGTTTTCTCTTCTTAGGTAAGTTTAATTGTTCATTTTTATATATCTACTTGGAAGATTCACCTCCCACATATGAGAACACAAGGTATTTCTCTTTTTGAGCCTGTGTTCTTTTGCATAAAATGATCTTCTCCAGTTACATCCATTTTGCTGCAAATGACATTATTTCATTCTTTTTTATTGTTAAGTAATATTCCATTATGTACATGTACCATAATTTTTTATCTATACTTCTTTTGAAGGGAATCTTGGTTGATTTCATATCCTTGTGATTGTGAATGGTGCTGCACTAAATATGGAGATACAGGTGTCTCTGTGGTATGATGGATTATCTCCCTTTTTGCATATTCTCAGAAGTGGTAAAGCTGGTTCATATGGCAGTTTTATTTTTAGTTTTCTGATGTATCTCCATACTGATTTCCACTCCCACCAGAAATATAAAGGAGAATCTTTCTCTCAGAAGCCTTACCAACATTTGTTATTATTTGTTTTGTTGATCTTGGCATTATTACTGGAGTGACATGGAATCTCAGTGTTGTTTTGACTTGCATTTCCCTAATGGCTAGGGCTATTGAACATATTTTCATGTGTTTCTTACCCCTATGAATTTCTTCATTTGAGAAATGTCTGTTAATTTCCTTTGTCCACTTGTGTATTAGGTTATTTGTTGTCTTGGGATTTGCTTTAATTTTTTTTGTAAATTCTAGAAATTAGTCCTGCAGGATGTATAGGATGCAAAGATATTCTCCCAATCAGTGGGCTCATACTTAACTCTGTGGATTGTTTTCTTTGCTATACAGAAACTGTTTAATTTCATATAATCCCATTAGTCACTTCTTTATGCCATTTCCTGGGGGATTGGAGTCTTGTAAAGGAAATACCTTCACATGACTATGTGTTGGTGTGTGTTTCCTATCTTTTCTTCTAGTACTTTTAAAATTTCTGAATTTATGTTGAGGTCTTTTACCCATTTTGAGTTGACTCATGTGAAAATTGAGAGATATGGATCTCTTTTTAATTTTCTTCAGAAAGATATCCAATTTTCCCAACACCATTTGTTGAAGAGGCTATCATTTCTCCATTGAGCATTCTTAGCCTCTTTGTCAAAGACCAAGTGGCTATAGTTTTGTGAGTCTATCTCTGGGTCTTCAATTCTTTTCCATTGGTCTTCAAGCCTATTTTTGTCCCAGTACCAAGCTGTTTTTGCTGTTATAGGCTTGTTGTTATTGTTAGATGCCATTGAGTCCGTGTCTGACTCATAACATCCCCACACACAACAGGTGAAACACTATTGTTCGTGCTTCTCTGCTATTCATAGGGTTTTCAATGGCTAATTGTTTTTTTGGAAGTAGGTTGCTGGGTTCTTCTCCCAAGCCTACAGCACTTGATATTCCCAGGTGGTCTCCCATCCAAGTACCAACCAGGTTTAAGCCTGCTTAGCTTCTGAGATCTGATGGGATCGGATGCCACAGTGGTATGGCTGAAGGCCACTATAGCCCTGTAGTATAGTTTAAAGTCATGTATCATGATCCTTTCTGAACTAGTTTTCCAATTTAAGATTGTTTTGGCTATATACAGTCATTTATATTTCCATATTAATTTTTGGATTCTTTTTTCTATTTCTGCAAAATCTGTCATTGGTATTTTAATGGGAACTGTATTAAATCTGTAGCTTGCTTTTGGTAATGTAGCCATTTTTATAGTATTGATTCTCCCAATGTATGAGCAAGGGAAATATTTCCATTTTCTATGAACCGCTTCAATTTTTTTCTTTAATGTTTTGAGATTTTCTTTGTAGAGATCTTCAGGGTCTTTGGTTAGATTGTTTCCTAAATATTTAATTTTTTGATGAGCTATTGTGAAAGGGATTGTTGCCTTAATTTCCTTCTCTTCTGATTCTCAATTGGTATAAAGGAATGCTACTTATTTTTGCATGTTAGTTTTGTAGCCTGCTTATTTGATGAAGGATTTAATTAAGTCTATATGTTTTCTTGAGGAATTTTTGGAGTCCTTTGGGTAAAGGATCATGTCTGCAAATAAGGATAATTTGCCTTTTTATTGACCTATCTGTATCTGTTTGATTTCTTTCTCTTGTCTGATTGCTCCTGCTAGGGCTTCAATCAAAATATTAAATAAGGGAGAAGACAGTGGAAATCCTTGTCTTATTTCTGATCTTAGAGGAAATGGTTTCAATTTTTCCCCATTTAAAATGATGTTAGCCCTAGGTTTGTCAAAAATGGCATTTATGAGGTGTTTCCTATTATGCCCATCTTCTCCAGGGTTTTTATCATGAAAGGATCTTGCACATTGTCAAATGCATTCTCAGAATCCATTGAGATGATCTTATGATTTCTGTTTGTAAGTTGCTGAATATGTTGAATTACATTGATTGACTTTCACATGTTGAGCCAGGCTTGCCTCTGGAATGATGCCCACTTGATTATGGTGTATGGTCCTTTTTATGTTGCTGAATTCAGTTTTCCAGGATTTTGTTGTGGATTTTTGCATCAATTTTCATCAAAGAAATTGATGTATAGTTCTTTTTCTTTGAAGTGTCCTTGCTTGGTTTGGGAATCAAGGTGGTGATGGTGTTTGTGTAGAATGTACTTGGGAGTGCTCCTTACTTTTCTACTTTATGAAATAGTTTGAGGAAAGAGGTACTAATTCTTCTTTGAATGTTTGATAGAATTCTACTGTGAACCCATCAGGACCTGGGCTTTTCTTTGTTGGGAGATTCTTTTTATTACTTTCTCTATTTTAGTGAATGTAGTGGGTCTGTTTAAATTGCTTATGTGCTCCACACTTAATTTTGGTAATTCTTATGTGTTAATGAACTTTACCATTTTTTCTGTATGCTCATTTTTTTAGAGTAAAATTTCTGGATTTCATTAGTATCAGTGGTTATGACCCCATCCTCATCTCTAATTTTTTTTTTAATTTGAGATTTTTCTTTCCTTATTTTGGTGAGATGGGCTAGGGGCATGTCTACTTTATAAATCTTTTTGAAGAAACAGTTCTTAGACTCATTAATTCTTCGGGTTTACTTTTTGGATTCTAATTGAGATATTTCTGCCTTGATCTTTATAATTTCTTTGTGGGTTCTCCTTTTGGGATTGGCTTGTTGTTGGCCTTCTAATGCCTTACGATATGTCATTAAGTTATTTAATTTAGCCTTTCCTAACTTATTGATAAATGTGCTCGTGGCTATGAACTTCCCTCTTAGAACTGCCTTTGCTGTATCCCATAAATTTTGGAAGGACGTGTTCTCATCCTCTTTTTATTGAAAGAATTTTAAAGTTTCTGCTCTGATTTATTTGATAATCCATGGATCATTGAGCAGTGTATTATTTAGTCTCCATGAACACTGTAATATTTCTGAAATATCTTCTTTGTTTTTGAGTTCTAGTTTTATTCCATTGTGATCCAATAAGGTATAGGGGATGATTTCTACCTTTTTGTATTTGTTGAGGCCATTTTTGTGGAATAAAATGTGGTCTACCTTAGATAAAGTTCTATGTGGTGCTGAGAAAAATGTATATTCTGAGTCTGATGGATGGAATATTCTGTAGACTTCTGTAAATTCCAGTTAGTCTATGGGGCTATTTAAGTTCATCTATTAAGTTTCTGCTTTGGGGACATGTCTCTTGGCAAAAGTCAGGTATTGAAATCTCTCATAATTATTGTGTCTGGCCCAATGTGTTTCTTTATCCCAAATAAAATTTCTTTTACGAAGCTAAGTGCACTTGTATTTGGTGAGTAAATGCTGAATATCTTTATGGGTTCCTGGTTGACTGTTCCTTTTACTAAAATGTAGTGTTCTTCTTTGTCTCTTCTGGCTAGTTTGGAGTTGAAGGAGACAAGCTCTTTCTAAGTTGTGTAGGCTGTCTTTCAACCTCTCAATCCTCTTGCCTCAGCATCCTGAGTCTCTAGGATTATAGGCATGCACCATGGCTCCTGTTTTTTATATTCATGTTCAAAACCAAACAAACAAAAAACTCATCAAACTAAGATTAGGATTAGAAAGAGGCATCTTTACTCTGAAAATTCTGCAGGTAGCTTCCTATTTAATGGTGGAAAACTAAATGGTTCATTCATTAGGTTAGGGGAAAAAACAAAGCTGTTGGCTCTTGCTACCTGATTTTTACATTTTACAGAAAGTGCTAACCACTATAATAAAGCATCCTAAAGAAATAGAAACCATTCCAATCAATCCAATCCAATCCAAAGAAAGAAGTAAAGCTATTGTTATTCATAGATATGATTATACATATAGAAAGTCC
Organism: Pedetes capensis; assembly: GCA_007922755.1. Classification (NCBI taxonomy): domain Eukaryota; kingdom Metazoa; phylum Chordata; class Mammalia; order Rodentia; family Pedetidae; genus Pedetes; species Pedetes capensis. Next base: position 5,249 of record VMDO01018724.1, read on the forward strand.
AAGGGAACATATCAAAATCCAAGAAGGGCAACATCATTACTGATTCCACTGGCACAACACAGGTTGCACAGATCATGGTGGGAATTCACAGGAGGAGTTCAGAGGGGGCATCCAAGCTAGAGACACACTTGGGGAAGTGCCACTATGATCCCTTATCATCCTGCATGCAGGGCACTGAGTGCACACAATACAGTGTGAGTTCACGGAAGTCCTGGGCTCAGATCCACAGCTGATGCTGGTTCCGGTGACACCATCATCCTGCTGATGTACTGCTAGTGGCACATTCCATTCTGGAGTTTGGCCAGTGAGCCTTGAAGCCAAGACTTGCCAGTGAGTGCAGTGCCAATGACCTAACCTGCCATCTTCCCACCATGGTGGACCTGTTTTTGCAGTCTGTGGCAGGAGTTCGGCATGACAGGAGTCCCTATGGGAGCTCAGGCCTCCAACTGGTTAGGGGTGACATGCCATCATTCTGCTGATGTAGTGCTGGTGGAACTCTCCACAGTGTGATGCTGATGAGTGAGTCCCAAAGCCAGGATGCACCAGGGAGTGTCCTGAACAACCTGCCATCATCCTTATTGGAGGGATGCTGAGTGAACAGTCTGTGGTGTGAGTTCTGCAAAAAAATCCTTGACTCAGATCCACTGGCTACTGATGAGGGGGTTCTGTGAGGAAAATCTCTTTCCATGTGGAGGAATTGAAGTATGGAGCCTGACACACATGGGAAAAGGGCTCAATATTAACTTTGACATCACAATTCACAGATCAGACAGTGACAGATTATAGGGGCAGTGGGCGACCTGGGGACTTGAAGCTGGAGGTATGGCGAGGAACAATATTGGGAATCTGGCCCAAAACACCTCAATGCAGAAATATATGCACCCACATAGGCTGAGGAGGGAGTGGCCACCAGGCATTACACTTGGGAAATTGGTGGTAGGGAGCCAGATAGCCTGGGAATCAGAGGGATCAGCAGGGGTGGGACAGCTGTTTGACAACATCTGGGTAAAGATGGATGTCTTAAGGAGCTATTGTTAGGTGCCATCTAGTTTGGTCCAAATCAGAGTCCCTTGTAGGGTTTTCACTGGCTGACTATTTTGGCAAAGGAGCTGAGTGATTGTATAGTCTGAATCAATTGGAGCAAACTGACCAGCTCTGGGGTTGTTCTTTTTTCCTTTTTTTTCCTTTTTCCTGTTTTTTGTTTTTAGTTTCTTCTTGTCTTCTTCTTCTTCTTCTCTGGGAGATTTGAATGTCTTTGGGGCTCTGCTTTTGCAATGTGTACTGCTCTGCATGATTGAGTGATTGATTATTTTTATTTTTATCAAAACTAATTTTTATTCTTTTCATTCCTTTTCTTTCTTTTTTCCATTCTTTATCTTTCTATCAATCTCTGAGTGCACTGAGGAGTGCTGGGGTTTTGATTATTAATAAGTACTTGTTGGTCTGTTAGATAAAATTGAATCTAGACTTTGAACATCCTTACCTTGGGCAGATCTTGTACCCAAATCAAACAGTGGGTAAGCCCCAATATAAAAACACCTGAAACATAAAAGGGCAGGATGGGTGGGAAGCCCCAATAGGCCAAAATACTTCACTGGGCATTCTCAAAGTCACTGAAGTTTTAATGATGTCAGAAAAAGCATTTAGAAGTCTACTGACAAATATTTTGAAAGAACTTAAGGACATCATGATGACAGCAATCGAAAGTGGATAGAAAATTATTGAACTTGGCAGAAATATGCAGCAAAGAAATTGAGATTCTGAAGAAGAATCAGTTAGAAATACTGGAAATACAGAACAAAATTAATCAAGTGAATATTACAGTAGAGTCTACAGTGTTCAGATTAGATGAAGCTGAGAACAGGATATCTAATTCAAAAGAAAAATTGGAGGATATTTTCTCATCAGATGCCGAGAAAGAATAAAAGATAAAGCAGTATGTGAAGATGCTCAAGAGATCTTCAATAAATTAAAAACTGTAACCTATGAATTCAAGAGGTTCATTAAGGAGCTGAAAAAAAAACATGAGAGGAATAGGAAATCTATTCAAACAGATTTTAAAAGAAAACTTCACCAAACTAAGAGAACAAATAGACACATACACAAGTGAAGCATCCAGAGCTCCAAAAGGAGTAGATGAGGACAGATCCTCTCCATGGCACATTGTAATTGGAATACTAAATCTAGAGAGCAAAGAAGCTACTCTAAAAGCTAAAAGAGAAAAGTGCCAACTCACTTACAAAGGAAAACCCATCAGAATAACAGCTGATTTCCCAACAACAACCCTAAATCCAATGAGAGCTTGGTTAGATATCAAGTCCTGAAAAGAGTAGCTACCAACTCAGATTACAGTACTCAGCAAAGCTATCATTTAAAATAGATGGTGAGTTAAAGACATTCCATGATGTTGAGTTGTATAAAGGATTTGCAGCCAGCAAGCCAGCATTGCAGAGGATCCTCAGTGAAACACTGCATAGGAGAGAGGTAAAACAATCCCAAAAACAAGAGCAAAGGAATGAATAGTAAATATGGGGAGAAATTAAGAAAATAATAGACTAAATGTGGTGGGTTTATTGTGAATAGGATTGCTGCAGGATACAAAATTAGTACTTCAAAATTATTAGTTTTCCTTTACACCAATAGTGAACAAGAAGAGAAATAAATTAAGGCAATAATCCCTTTCACAATAACCCACAAAAAATTATTTAGGAATAAATCCACTGTAAGACCCTGAAGATCTCTAGAAAGAAAATTTCAAAAAATTGCTGAGTATACCAGAAGATGGAAGGACCTCCCTTGCTCAGGATTGGGAGAATCAATATTGTAAGAATGGCTATATTACCTAAAAGACCTTATAGTTTTAATGTAATCTCCATTAAATTCACAATGACTGACTTTGCAGAAATAGGAAAAAGAATCCAAAAATTCGCATGGAAACACAAAAGACTGTGTATATCCCAAACAATCTTAAGCTGCATGAACAGTGCAGGTGGGATCACAATACCTGACATTATACTACAGGGTGATAGTGGCATAAAAGAGACTGGTACTGGTATAAAAATAGGCTTGAAGACCAATGGAGCAGAATCGACCCAGAAATACACCCAACAAACTACAGCTACCTGATTTTTGTCAAAGGGACTAAGTATGCACAATGAAGAAATAATACCTTCTTTAACAAATGATGCTCAGAAAATTGGATTTCCATTTGCTGAAAATTGAAAAGAGACTTGTATCTCTCTATCTGCATGAGAGTCAATTAGAATGGACAAGAGACTTCAGTGTAAAACTGGAAAACTTCAAAGTACTAGAAGAAAAGATAGGAAAACAGTCTCCAATACATAAGCATAGAAAAGTATTTCCTTAACAAGACACCAGTAGCCCAGCAAATGGCACCAAGAATTGACAAATATGATTACATGAAATTAAAAATCTTCTAAAAGTAAAGGAAATAGTCAATAGGTTAAGCAGAAAGCCACTGAATGGAAGAAAATCTTTGCATCCTACACATCTGACAGAGGACTAATTTCTAGAATATACAGAATTTATGAAAGCAAATCCCAAACAACAAATTATCCATTACATACGTGTGTAAAGGAAATAGACAGTTCTCCAGTGAGGAAGTCCATGGGGCTAAGAAACACACAAAAACATGCTCAATATCCCGAGACATGAGGGAAATGCAAGTCAAAAAAACACTGAGATTCCATCTCACTCTAGTAATAATGGTCAAGATCAACAAAACAATTATTAGCAAATCCTGGCAAGGATATGGAGAAAAAGGAACACTTTTACATTCTTGGTTGAACTGTAAATTAGTTCAAACACTTTGGAAATCAATATGGAGATACCTCAGAAAATTTGGAATAGAACTTTCATAGGACCCAGCTATATCACTCTTAGGAATATACCCAAAGGGAGACAAGTCATTATGCCACAGGGATAACTGCACTTCCATGCTTAATGCAGCATTCTTCACAATTACAAGGATATGGAACCAACCAAGATGGCCATAAATAGAAGGATAGATAAAAAAACTGTGGTATCTACAGATAATGGAATATTACTAAGCAATAAAAAAGAATGAAATAGTGCCATTTGCAGTAAAACGGGTGAAACTATAATTTTAAGAAAATAGGCTCAAAAAGAGAAATATATTTTATCACTCATATTTGGGGTCTGAATTTTACTTAAAAGAAGGAGAAAACTATACATATGTAGATATATAAAAATTAACAATCAGAGGTAGCTAAAAAGGGACAATATAAGCAGAGTAGAAAGAAGTGGGGAGGGAACTAGTGGGAGAAATGAAAGTTGTGGGAGGCAGGAAGCAGAGGGGAAATAACATAAAGACATAAAGGGGGAGAGGATAATTTCAATGTGAATGATTTGATTTTACAAATACATGGGAAAAATGGGGGAATATAACCCATAACTGCATGAGTTGTATACATATTAATCAGAGTTCTACAAACTTTGTAAGTTGTAACCAAAAGTGATATAATACTTGTCTAATGGACACAGCAAATGCCTTATTACTCTGTACCCCATCAACCTTTGTTGACAAATGGGGGGAAAAAAAAACAAGCAACCAGTCAAACAAACAAAAGAAACCCAATAAGAGAATTTATCCCAATTTCAGGATGCTAAGTCAATATAAAAATCAGCTAGATTTCTTCATTTGTATAATGTACTAATAGAAAATAAAATTGATGAGAAATCTTTACTTCAGTACTAAAACCAATGAATGATTAAGAATAAATTTAATTAAATAATTGCAAAATCCAACACACTAAGAAGTACATAACATTGCAGAAAGATATAAAAGACTTTAAAAAACAAATATGTCATGTTTTCAGATCAGAAAACTCAGTGTTAATTAGATGTTCACTCTCTCCAGATCTGTATATGGATTCAACACAAGTCTAATCCATACCACAGTAAGAATATTGCATAAATTTATAAATTAATGCGAAAATGTACATGCACACACAAAGGACCTGTTATAGCCAATATCATTTTTAGAAAAAGAACAAACCTGGAACTCTTACATTGCCTGACTTCAAGTTTATAATAAAGCTACATTAACCAAGAATTTTCCTTTTACTGAAGGACTGGTATGTAGACGGTAAGAGTGGTATAGAGTCTTGATATAAACATATACATTAAATGTGCACTCATAAAAATTGTAAATGTACACATACATAAATATATATGTATATTTTTATACTTTGCAATGATATATTTGTGTGTGCACACATGTACACTCATATGTTTGACAAGTATTCCCAGTGCTGAGAAACAAGGCAAATGAATGATTAGTGCTTGGGCAAAGGGATATCCCCCTGGGAAATAAATGAAACTTGACCATTATTTCACACTACTAATAAGAGTTTACTTAAAATATTTTCTAAGTTCAAACTTAAAAACTAAAATCCTAAAACTTATAGAAGAAAATAGAATGCTTTCATGAAGCTGTGGTAGAACAATACTTTCATAGAGAGAGCTGTACAAAACAATAAATTTGACAATCAAAATATTAAACATCTATTTGTCAAAAATAGCATTAAAATGCAAAATCAAGCCATAGATTTAGGAAGAAGATTTACATTACATATCCAACAAAGAACTTTTGTACAGATATATACATAGAGAACTCTAACAACCTGATAGTAAGAAAACAATCCAGTAAAGGAATAGTCAAATGATTTATGAAATATTGCAAAAAGAAGGCATATATAGTCATAAGCATATAAAAAGATGTTTAGCTTCATGTCTTCTGGATAATTCTAATGAAATTCATAAGACTCCAATAAATGCCTACTGCATATAATGAAATTTAAAAGTCTAATCATATCAGATGTTGACAAGGACATGAAAAATCTAATACTCTCTTTCTTTGTCAGCAGAATTGTAAAATGGCAAACCACTTTGGAAAATATTTCAGTAATTTCTTATAAGGTTGAAAATACATTTTCTACACACTAAAATTTTTTATTAAAGACAAAAGAGAATTTTTTCACACAATCTTGTACAAAAATGTCTAAAATCTTTTTTCTTATTATGTATTTCCATGTTTAAACATAAAATTACATATATTTATGGCATTCAAAGTGATATTTTGGAATATGTACACATTGTAATGTTTAAATCATGCTAAGTAATATATACATTATCTCATGTATTTATCATTTTTAATGGTAAAGAACAATTAAAATATAATGTTTTAGTAATTTTTAAATGTCCAATAATTTGTTATTACCTATAATTATCATGCTCGATAATAAATCTCTTAAACTTATTTCTTCTGCCTAACTGAATTTCTATATACTTTGACCAACATCTGTTCACCCCCACTCTTAGAAATGCTCTTATACTCTCTGCTTTTATGAGTATGACTTTTTGAGATTCTCTATATAGGCAAGATTATATGCTAATTATCCCTCTGTGCCTGGTGTGTTTCACTTAACATAGTGTGGTCCACATTCATTCATGTAACCAATAGCAAGTTGTTCTTCCTTTTTATGGCTCCATTGTGTATCTATAGCACATTTTATTTACCCATTCAGCTGTTGATGGATACTGAGGTTGATTTCATACCTTGATTATTGTGAATAATGCTGCAATGAACACAAGAGTGCAGGTGTCTCTTAGAAAAAGGAACACTTTTACACTGCTGATTGGACTATAAGTTAGTTCAACCATTTTGAGAATCAATATGGAGATACCTCAGAAAAGTAAAAAGTAGAACTACCATGTGATCCAGCTATACGCCTCTGTGGAATATATAAAAAGGGAGACAAGTCATACCACAGAGCATCTCCATATTTAGTGCAAACACTTCCCAATTGCAGGGATATGGAACCAACCAAGATGCCCACCAACAGAAGAATGGATAAAAAGATTGTGGTACATATACACAGTAGAATATTATGGAGCAATAAAAAGAATGAAACAAGTCATTTGCAGCAAAATGGATAGAACTGGAGAATATCATATTAAGTGAATGAACACAGATTCAAAAAGAGAAATACCTTATGCACTCACTCATATGTGGAAGTAGAATCTTACGTATAGGAAGAAAACACCTTTACATAAGTAGATATATAAAAATTCACAATTAAACTTATTGAAGAAAAGAAATATATAAAGAATAAAAAGAAAGAGGAGAGGACTAGCAAAGGAAAGTGAAGGTTGTAGAAGATGAGAAGGGAAGGAGAAATATTGTAAAGGGATAAAGGGGGAGAGGTAATCTCAATGTAAATGATGTAATTCCATGAGCACATGGCAAAAATACAGGACTATAACCCATATATGCATTCAGACTTTACTATCTGTTAGTCAAGAGGTTCCATAAACTTTGTAAATTGAAGAAAGTATAACCAAAAATGATGTAATTGTTGCATAATGGAAAAATCAAATGCTGTATTACTCTGTACCCCACCAATATTTACCAATAAAAGGTAAAAAAAAGAAAAAAAAAAGAAAAAGAAATTCCCTCATTTCCCTTAGAAATGCCCCCCAAAGGCTCATATGTTCAAGGCTTGGTTGCCAGCTGATGGACTTTTGGAAAGTGACTGGATCATGAGGGATCTAACTTTATCAGTGGATCAACTGATAGATTCACAGTTAAATCAGTTGATAGGTCCACTGATAGATCCATTGATAAATCCATAATCTGATAGCATTATTGGGTGGTAGAAGCTAGGAAGTGGGGCCTCATAAGAGGGAATAGTTCATTAGGGGCATGCCCTGGAAGGTTGTACCATGTCCCTGGCCCATTTCCTCCTGGGCTCTTTCTTAGCCTCTTGGCCTTCGTGAAATGAGGAGCTTCCTCTGCAATGATTTTTTTTTTTTTTTAACCTAATCCAAGGTTGCAAAGCAATGGAGCCAGTGACCATGGACAGAAACCTTTGAAATCATGACCCAAAATAAATCTTTCCTCTTTTAAGGAGTTTTTCTCAGGTATTTTGTTGCAGAGACAAAAAAATTGATTAACACAGTATTGTATTGGGAATAGTCGATAACCATACAGAGAAGAATGACATCAGCCCCTTATTTCATGTACAAAACATCAATTCAAAGTAGACTGAAAACTTGAACAGAAGACCTCGAACTAGAAAACTCCTATAGGAAAATAGAGAAAAACCTCTAAAACTTCAGTTTAAGTAGTGATTTGTTTTAATGATCCCAAAGCACAAACAACAGGAACATAAACAGACACATGCAATCATATACTGCTAAAATGTCTTTACACCAAAGGAACAAATCAAAAAATGAAAAGACTACCTATGGCATCAGAAAATATTTGAAAACTATATATTTGGTAAGGGGTTCATATCTAAATATATAAGGGATTCAATTTAATAGTAAGGCAATAAATGACCTGATTAATATAAACAGCAAAATATCTGGATAGACATTTTTAAAAAGAAGACAAATAGGCAATAGGTATATGAAAAAAGTGTTACATTACTAATATGAAGAAAATGCACATTTAAACAACAATGAGAGATCACATCATATCTGTTAAAACAGCTTTTATTAAAAGACATAAGAAAACAAGTGCTGGCAAGATTTTGGAGAAAAAGAAACCTTCGTACACTCTTAATGGGAATATGAATTCATAAAGTAATTACAGAAAGAAGTATATGGAAGTACCTCATAAAGTTAAAAATAGAACTGCTCAGGACTTTAATAAGAACTGGAAACTGGGAACCAATGAAATGTCCATCTTCTGGTAAACAGATAAACAAAATGTGATGTATGTATAAAACATAAACATATCACTATCTAAATGATACAATTGAAACTCTCATGCTATGTAGAAAAGAGCTTGAAGTCCTAAGAAAGATTAAAAAATTATACGGTGAAAGAATGTATTTAGGAAGTTGCCTGGAGTTGGGAGTAGTGAATAACTGCAAATTGGTACAAAGGAATCTTTTAGGATAGTGGAAATATTCTGTCTTGATTATAATGGTGGCTACACATGTTTAAACATTGCCAAAACTCGCTGAATTGTACAATAATACGGGAATGTTATTTTATGTAAGCTATACATGAATAAATTTGATTTAAAAAGTTAAAAAAACCCTCAGGAACAAATCTTAAGGAAGAAATGATTAATTTGATGAAATTTGAATTATTTTCCATTCAATGGAGAGTAACATACACAAAGAAATAATGAGTGACATGATGGAGAAAATATTTATATTTGAAACTAGCCACAGATAAGTAGCTAAGATATGCAAATAATTTCTCAAAATCAATTAGAAACAGTCAGCAACTGAAAGAGAAAATGGAGACGCTGAGAGCAGTGGCACACGCCTATAATCTCAGCCACATGGGAGGCTGAGGCAGTAGGATCACCAAATTTGCAGACAGAAACAGCTTGTGTAACTTAGTGAGACTTTGTCTCAAAAAAAAAAAAAAAGCCTCAGTGTGTAGCCCAGTGGCAGAGCACTTGCAAGGTACATGAGAAACCCTGGGTTCAACTACCAAGTACCACTAAAAAAAAGCAAAAAAGATGAATAAGGAAAGAAGAAAGAAAGAAAGAAAAAGAGAGAAGGAACAAAGAAGAAAGAACAAAAAACATAAATAGGAAATTTATAGATCAAGTAATCCAAAAGACTGAGCTACACACTAAAGATACTCAGACTCAATGGAAAACATTGAATGTGAAATAAAACACACAATATGTGGGATCATTTTGTACCTTCAAGAGGCAGTAAACATAAGAAAAGCTGGGTAATCCTAAATACTGACCATCATTGATGTGGTATGCAGGAACCCTGATGCGTGTTTACTGAGCAAGTAGATGGTGCCACCAGGCTGGAGAGCAATTGCTGGCCAGTAGAGGATGTGGCCTTAATAGACCAAGAAAGGTAAATAATGTTCTCCTGCTAAAAATATGCCCCCCATATCTCATTATATATTAACTTAATTCTTGTTCAGAGAAAGAATAAACCCTTAAACTTATGTGCATTTACCATTCAACTATTTTAAAATACCTTTTCTCTCCCTTTTAATACTCTTTACCTTGAACTTAAACCTTAATGTCCAGCATTAGGAAGAGATACATGTTATCTTATTATTTGTATTAATCTGGGTTGCTTTTGTCTATATTTTATTCTGCTTAGTTTCAAGACACTTAGTTGATGGTGTTTCTTTTTCACTCTACAGAGGTTTGGGATTCTATGATTCATACAGATAGATTTTTCTTTTCTTCTATCAGTGGATGTGTTTAACCTACTTAGTTGGTTAATTTATTGAGTGCAACTGATCTATTTGTCAATTGCTCTTTCATTTATATTATGAAAACTATTTTAATGGCTTTAATTCTGTTTTTTGTTCACTTTTTGGTGTGTGTTTCTTCACAGAAATCACCAAGTTATTTCAAGATATGCAAAAAAGTGACTTGAAAAGACAGATTGCCATTTAGTAGTAGGACAACTCATAATCATAAGCATGAAACTTTTCCTGAAGTTTAAAAATTAAGATGGTCTTAATGAAAATACAACCTGATTTTTTAATAAAGTAAGTTTTTAGTTTAAAAAGAGACATTAAGGACACAACAATAGTTGGAAAAATCCCATTAAAATTATATTCATGATCAATGTACTTTCCTCTGGCCCATCACTCTCAGTTTCTCAGTCTTGCTTTCCAGACACAACCAATTTTAGCTGTTTTAAGGCATATTTCTAATAAACTCCCAATCTCAAAATCTCAAAGAATATACACTTACTATTTTTAGTTTGTCAATTTTAGACGTTATAATTTCCTGCTCTAATGGAAGGGACTGTTAGTACTTTTGTACTAGCCTCTCCATCCACCCAGGCTATGTATGTAATTGTGGCCATGCACTTCAGTAAATGCTTTTGGTACTTTACTAAAAGCTGTTTCTAGCAGAGCCACTTACCATGTGTTTGTTATATTTATTTTCTTATATACATTTGTTTTGCCTTGTTTTTGTTTTTTAGTTTCAGGCAGGGTCTTGCTAAGTTGTGCAAGCTGCCTCTGGCCTCCACCTCGTGATCCTCCTACCTCAGCCTCCCAAATCCTTGGCATTATAGCTGTGCACTGTTGTAGGGCTTTATACATTGGTTTTGATAGGAGTTTCTAATGTACTTCTTTTTCTTCCCTCTTGAAATATTTCACTTCAAATGATCATCCCATAAAAATAAAAATCTCCATATGCCCATTATTCCATTAATTATTATTTTTTCCCAATCACTTTTGCCCTGTCTTGACCTGGGCCTCAACACTGCTTGCAGATCTATTGAACTAGAGTGTGTCTTGAATGATTCCTGGTTTGGATTCTCAGTTTCCTAATCTGTTTCCTGATTTTACTGGAGCTAAGATTTTGCTTCAGGGTTTTTGTAATACTAAGGAGATCTCACATACCACTATTGGATGTTTTGTCTCTTGGACTGTTCAATTTCTTCAGACAACTTTGTTCTAATTTCCCTGAATGAGATGACGTTGATTTTAAGGTTGAAGAGCCTCACATGTCAAAATAAACTGTGATTTACTCCAAGATTCCAACATCATCACCCTAAGTCTCTTCCACTGGTCATTCCATTGAGAAAAATGTACTATTGTTGTGCCTAGGGGTAAATGTCAGGCTTCCCTTGCTGTAACTCAAGGAATGAGAACAGGAAAGAGGAGAAGGGGCAGAGGTGAAAATGTCACCTGACTGACTTGCTTGATTCACATAACTTCAATCATCCCCTTTATTTTCAGTCCTAGCTCTCACAACTGTTGTCCAACATGTGAACCACCCTGGGCCAATGTCCTTCCATTTAGCATTTTGAAAACCTGGTCATGTTCCATGTAATCCAGCCCTCTCTGGATTCTCCTATGTCGTCTAAGCTTTGTTCTTCTGATTGCATCTGCTAATATATTTCCATCTACTTTCTTCTTTCCCAAGTCTCTGCACTCTGATCACTGGTACTGCCCTACCTCACGACTATTATTAGTTTATTTCTTGTTATACCTCAAAGCTTTCATTTCAGTATTTCGGTGGAGATTATAGATCAATGTGAAGTGAGAACCTTCTGGGTATAGAATCTTGTGTTGAAATCTATAATTTTTATTATATGGTAAAGTAAGTCACCCCAAAATACTCTTCTTTCTCTAATTTATCTTGGCTATTATTTTCCATTATTCATCCACATGGAGTTTAAAATCATTTTGTCAAGTTCAAAGAAAAAAATGCAATTGGAATTTTAATTGGAAATGCATTAAATTGATTAACTTGGGAATGATTGCTTTTTATTTTTAATTAAATTTCCAAGCTCTTTTTTTTTAGTTTTACTAATTATAAATTTCTAAGTTTATTGCATTTTTGTCAGAGCCTGGCCTCCACAATTTCTCCTTTTCCAAAGCAGTACAATTGATAAACGTGTTGTCCTCAGCATCACCTGGCCCGGTGCTTCTCTACATGCAAGTCCTGGACTGGCAGCATCACCTGGATTAGCACTGCCTGGAACTATTAGAAATAGAAATGACTGCTTTCTATATCCCTGAATCAGAAACTTTGGGTGCAGGGTTCAGTAAGCCCATCACAGGACTCTGATGCACAATCATATTCAACAACCGCTGAATTTAACTCTGATCAACCATGCAAACTTAGGATAAAGGTTTAATCTAATTCTAAATGCTCTCGTATGTAACATGGATATATAATTGCATAAACTTCATAAGATTGTAATAAGGAGTAAAAAAAATAACCTAGCACACATGAAGCATGTAGCATATTTACTGGCACATTGTGGTTATAGAGTGATTGTTTCTTGTTGCTATTGTTAGGTACCGTCCAGTCAAGTTTGACTCAAAGCAACCCTATGTATAGCAGATCAAAACACCCCCAATTCTGTGCCAGGCACATGATTTTATTTATGTGTAAACTCATTGTTGCAGACACTGTCAATCTATCTGGTGGAGGGTTTTCCTTTTTTTCTTTGACCTGTCACTCTCCCAAACAAGATGTCTTTCTTCATGGATTGGTCTCTCCTGACTACATGTCTAAAATATGTAAGATGCATTCTAGCCATCCTTGCTTCCAGGGAGCATTCTTGTTGCACTTCTTCTAAGACAGATCTGTTGGTTCTTCTGGCACTCCATGGTATACTCAATAGTCATCTCCAGCACCATAATTCAAAAACTTCAATTCTTCTCCTGTCTCCTTTGTTCAATGTCCAGCTTTCACAACATATGATGTGACTGAAAATACTATGGCATGAGTCAGACGCACCTTCATGGGACTTCTTTCCTTTTCAATACTCTAAAGAGATCTTTTGCCACACAGCTTTTCCTAGAGCAACTTGTCTTTTGATTTCTTGACTGCTGCTTCCACAGGTGTTGATTATAGAGCCAAGTAAAGCAAAATCTTGGACAACCTCAATCATTTCTCCATTTATTGTGAAGTTACATACTGACCCAGTTGTAAGGATTTTTGTTTTGTTGATGTTTAGTTGTAACCCATATTGAAGGCTATGATCTTTGATCTTCAGTAAATGCTTTAAATCCTCTTCACTTTCAGCAAGCAGAGTTGTGTCATCTGCATAACACAGGTTGTTAATGAGTCTTCCTCCAATTCTGATGCCACATTCTTCCTCATAAAGTCCAGCTTCTCAGATTATTTGTTCAGCATAGAAATTGAAAAGATATGATGAAAGTATACAGCCCTGATGCACACCTTTCTCAACTTTCAACCAGGCCATGTTTCCTTGTTCTATGTGAACAACTGCCTCCTGGTTTATGTACAGATTCCTCATGAATACAATTAGGTGCTCTGGTAGTCCCATTTTTCGAAATGTTATCCATAATTTATTATGATTCAGACAGTCAAATGCCTTTGCATTTAGTCATCAAAACAATTATATTGTCATTTTGTGGTTTTGTTGGATAAAATCATGAAATTATGATTTTTTCATAAAAATTTGGGGAAATATTTGATGCTTATGGGTGAAGTGGGTATATTCCCCTTTCTTTGTATGTGATATTTAAGCTATCTTTATGAAATTAGATGTTATAATTTTTGGATCTTCTATATATTATTTTGCCTTTGATTATACAAGTGTATATACTGTTAATTTCTCTGAAAGCATCTGCATTTCTATGAAATATCCCTTAAAGTTTGAAAATATGGTTGTTGTATGTCAATAACTTTTATACTGGAAGAGAAGCCTTGCCACAACCAACTATGCTGACCCTTGATCTCAAGCTTCTAGTCCCCATAACTGTGAGAAAATAAATTTCTGTCACTTAAACCATTCAGTCAGTATTTTGTTATGGCTGACCATGCAGAATACCACATGCATGAATGATTATTGTGAAAGTATCCTTTTAGTGCTGTCTTACCTTCTTTCTGGAAAAGTTATTAATATATGGACTCTGTTTTGTAAGTATTTACAATGATCCTTGACTTAATTTCACTTAAATGGCTTTATCATTATTTCTTCTTCTTTTTTCCTTTTCTTTGTTTATCTCTGTAAGTGGTATTATTTATAAACCACTTTTTCTCCTTAAGGAGACTATATGCATGTCTGAGAGGACTTTTGCAAATGAAATACTACTGGGTCATGTGTAAAACTCTTGGTTCTAAAATTATTTCCTCAATAGTATGTTGTACATTTGTACTTCCCCACTTCAGCATTTTGCTTTGTGAACAAGCATTTGAATGGTGACATGATGTTTGTGTCTCTGAATGTTGACTCTTTTTCTTAGTTTTGAATCCATTTGGAAATTGTCAGATGTGGACCTAAATGTTGCTGTTTTTTTCATTGAGTTTGCTTTAAAGCTTGTGGGATTTTGAATCTGTATGTAGTTTTCTAGCTGAAGAAAGGCATAACTTTCAGTCCATCTTTCATATTTCCTCTGCATTCATTGTCCTTTACTCTTCTTTAGTAATCTTCTCAGTCTGCACCCAATTTGGATTCTCTCTATAAGTTATGATTTGTTTTGGCACTCTGATCTCTACTGTCTATGACAGTTTCTCAAGTTTGTCCTTCCAATCAGTGATTGAGTCTCTTGCCATTTAAAATCAATTATTTTATTTACATGCTTCACCATGCTTTTGGATCTTATTTTTTGTTTCCTATGGGCATCATTTATCATATTAATCTTTCTTCCCTTTTATTTTGTAGAATTTTTATCTTAGCCTAGTGAATATCTGCTCTTTTTAGAACAGAGCATGCGGTCTTGTATCCTATTGAGAAAGCCAATCTCTGCTCTATAGGAGATAATTTCCAGATATTTTCCATCTAGGCTTCCTTCTTATTTTCTGTTTTTTTTTTTCTATTTTCTCATCTTGGAACAGGTGAGATTTAGCCATATATTTTAGAACTAGCTATAAATATACATTGTTTCACATTTCTCTTGGCTTATTCTGAGCAGTTCCAACACTCCATCCTACGTTCCATCACGTGCACATTTATTACAGATTATACCATAGAATCTATATTTTTTCCTATTCATTTTGACTCAATTACCTTCCAAGTTAATACTGATGGAAAAAATGGCATTGCCATTGTACACATCAATCCATGTTCTTCTGACATCCTCTCCCCAACTCTGTGCCACATGCAATTTTCTACTCAAGAAGAACATTAGTCTTCATGTGAAAATGTACATGCATAAATGTTTAAGTGACTTCTAAGAATTTCTAACTATTAAATGAAAATAAAAGTTGAGACAGAGGACACAGTGACCCAATGCCTCTAAAATCAATCTGCTCTTCTAAAGAGCAAAAATTGTGTAGTTCTCTCAGATTTCTTCTGAGTTTTGTCCTGATGAAGACTGAGGGATGAGGTGAATTCTCATGGTCATACAAGTGATATTTTTCTCATGATTTAATGCTTGTCAGGCCCTCAGCTCAGTTGGTAGAGCGCTGCGCTGCAGTCTCTGAGGTCCCGAGTTTAATTCCCAGCACCGCAAAAATGGGAGAAGGACCTGGCAATCCACTCCCAAGGCAATCCTGAAACAGTCAGCCATTGAAAACCCTGAGGGTCGCTATGAGTTGGATACCAACTTGACGGCACCTAACAACAACAAGGCCCTCAGCTCAATTCTGGGCAGGATTTCTCCGATGCCAACCTGTTAAAAGAGGAAAGTAGGATCCACATGAAAAAGGAAAGTGAAATCCAGAAAGGTTAAGTAACTTTATCAAGGTCACACAGTGAATAGTTATTTGAGGACTAACACAAAAGTTTCTGATCTCAGCACACTTTTCCTTAACAGAATACTAAACTGCCTTTCTTAAGATAAGTTTGTTCACTGGTAAATCTAAGGAAACCTTGATGATGGGAGGATTTGCCACAAGCACTGTAGAGCATTTCCTTTCTGAGAAATATTATCTAACATTCCCCTCCTGGATCTTAGATAAAATAGCAGCATGATTCAATTTACGCTTACCCACTTATTATTTACTCAGTAGAATTTCATTGTTTTTTCACCTCCTCCTAATGCCTTCAATACACTAGCTCATGGGATTTTGTCCAGTTCTGACCTCTTTTAATTCATAGTTTTCCCACTCCTCCATCTGGTACTTCATCATACTCCACTGCATGCTTTGGGTCCTTGCTTAGCCTTATCACTCCAGAAAGCACCCACTATTCTTGTTGGCACAGACCACATTTTACTTAGTTGTTCTCCTGTGCCACCTAGCATTAAACTAGGCCCACAGGATTCCAGCGTAGCTTCATCTAGGGCACAGTGCTCAAAAACCATTTTTCTCTGAAGACTACCTATAGGAAAATTAAAATTTAATTAGCATCTGCCTTTCTCTTCAGTTGGCTTGAATTAGATTTTGTTTACTTTTCTATTTCCTGTCTTACATAGACTTTTTTTTTTCATATTCAGATTTCTTGTGCAGCAAACATTTCATGAGGACTCCCTATTTGCTCCGTACTGGGCCACTCTATTGGGAAACATAAAGGAGAAAAATACAGTTTCTGTTGCAAATGTTGTCGGATGAGCAAAACAGACATGTATGGAAATGATCTGAATCAAATTTTGGAAAAGCTTCAGTGAAGTTGGGCATTAGGGGAGAAGGGAAGAGATCAAGTAATTTACCTTGGGGGAGTGTCAAGCTTTTTAGCTCCTTCTTTATAGAGTATAAAATCCAGGAAAAGAACCCAGTCCCAAAATACAAATAAAGCCTTTACCCTCCTGGGACTTGATATATATATATATATATATATATATATATATATATATATATATATATATATATATATATATATATCAAACCTCACTCAATTCTAAGGGCACTGGGACCTCAAAAGGACACCACTCGACCATGACCAACAGCATAAGAAATAATGAACATTTTTACAATGATGAAAAAAAATCCCTTTCCTTTGTCCTTCTAAATTTCCTTTGACTAGCTATTGAACAGGCGTTTCATAGATTCAATACATCACAGTGTATTAAGTGCTGCTCAGCTCCCGCCACTTCAGCTGCCCTGCTGTGGACCGTCTCCTTCTGTTTGCATCTCGCCTGTCCTCTGTGCATATAAACTAAGCGTCTCCAGTTCTGCTCTCAGAGTGTGCCACGCCACACAACTGAGATTTCGAGAACAAATATCAACAGTTGCTAAGCCAAACATATCTTGTCAAGAGAGTGCCACTGCAGTGTAAAGATTGATTTGTCGAGGGAGGTCTTGCATATAAGTAGATGTGAAGGCAAAGACTGAGGTTAACAAGTTTCCACTGTGGGAGTTTATTTATAACAAAATAACAAAAGGACAGTTCTGCCTCTGCCAATTACATTCCATCTCCTTCAGCATCCATTGCTTAGCAGCTTTTTTCTTCACTAGGAATCAGCCAGAGCAAGTCCAGGTAGGGCTCTATTGACAAAGAGCTTGTCCTTCAGGCTTATGTCTTCACTTAGATTTGGAAAACTTCATGCCAATCTATACTGTTTGGGTGTTCTGTGTGCCCAGGTCAGAGCTTAGAGGCACAGAAGTGGAAAATAAAAAAAGAAAAAAGAAGACATACACTTTATATGTGAAGTGCACACAGTGGCCAGATCCCCAGATATCACACTAAAGAAAGTGTGTGATAGGGAGTTAGCTGCATAACTTCTGAGCACTGAATGCTGAAGGTTGGGAAACAGATAATTTTTGTCTGGAGCCATTAGGCATGGCTCAATGTAAGTGGAGTGAGAGAGGAAGGGGTAGATTGGAAACAGACTGTAGTTGACTACTTGGTAACGTGTGGATGATAACATGTGTCTTTATTCACAATACTAGTAAAGTATCAATACAAGAGCCAGGGCTAGATGGGTAGATTCATGGAGAAAACAGGTGGGTATAGAGATGATTTGATTTAGGTATCTATCCACTTGACAAATATTTATTGTACACCCTAGGAGCTAGGAATCCAATGTTGTATAAAACCTGTTACTGCCCCCAAAGAAGTTTATGTTTAGTGGGGAATAGAGTTAATGACAATAATTTATTCGATTATAAGAAGATGGGACAATGATTATAATTTCATGAGGTGTAGAGGAGGGATGTCTAAAAAGAATTTGGATATATGGGAAGATATTCCATAGGAGTTGATATCTGAGCTGAGAGAATGTGAAACTAGGAGGAAGGATAACCCTGATTCAAAAACTTCTGGGTTCCAAAAGTCCAAAGAATTTAAAATTCTGCAATTAAACACACTTTATTTAATGTTGCCTGCAGCTGTACCACTATGGCATCCGATCCCACCAGCTCCTGGAAGCTAAGCAGGGTCAGGCATGGTTAGTATTTGGATGGGGGGCCACCTGAGGACACCAGGTGTTGTAGGCTTGAGAGAAGGGCCTGAACACACCCTCCCCCAAAACAATCAGCCATTTAAACCCTATGAATAGCAGAGAAGCACTGAAAGTAGTGTTTCATCTGTTTTACATAGGGTCCCTGAGTCGACACCAACTTGACAGCACCTAACAACAACATTTAACATAGATGCTGTTTTCAGCAAGCTACTTTTATAAAACTATTCTCTCCCAAATGGCAGTGAGTCATGGCCAGAGAGAGGCCTAGGACCTCAAAGAGCAATGTTGTTGTTAGGTGCAGTTGAGTTGGTGTCTGACTCAAAGCAACCTTAGGTACAACAGGCAAAACAGTATTGTTAGTGCTTCTCTGCTTTTCATAGGGTTTTCAATTGCTGCAGTCCAGCTGCAGCCTAGGATCCAGGGGTTCCCAAAGGCAGATGAGGTGTTGGCGATGGGTAACAGATACAGCAGCTCGGAGGCAGTGTTGATCTGTTCTGTTTATTTTTTAGACAGCTCAATGTTTTATACAATTTTTTAGGCTTAGGTCATGCAAGCAGTAAGAATAGCACATGCAGTTATTCATGAAACAAAGTTTCACAAGCACCTGTTAATCATAATAGCCCACAGTTCAAAACATAAACTTTACTATCTCCAGACACCAAACACTTGGAAGGTCTCTTTCTTTTCAGGCTTTTCATAAATGATAAACTATAATAGGGTATTTGAACTCTGTCCTTGTTGAACAACAGCCTCTACTCTTTTTCTCTAACTTGGAACCAAGGTCTGTAGATAAGCACCTCCCCATGCTGTGTATCCACTCTTTTCCCCAGCTGGGAGCCAAGGTCTGACTCTGGACAGGTAAGCACCTCCATGTTAAATTGTCAAGGAGGCTTTTGTGCTGTGGCAACAGGCCTGTGTATTCTTTTGATTGTTCTATATTTTCCTTGTAAACCTTAGCTATCATATGTGGGGCCACTTTAGTCCAAGTAGGGGCTAACAACTCAGCCTGCTGCAGCTGAAGCATAAATTACTTAATAATTGAGTTCCAGGCTGGAAATTGTTGATCAGCTTTAACTACAATACTATCCACATAACCCTTACAATTGGTGGTCATTACTTCTAATTCATTCACAAATTCCCCCAGTCTGTGTCATTCTTTCAGCATTTGTTTCATTACAGTTTAATATAATATTAGTTATGAATATTAGTCCTAAACATGAAGTAATTATGTTCATAATAATTAGAAGCAGTAATCCTATTTCTAGAAAACAAAAAGCACATATTCCTTTTCTCCATCCCATCCATTTCTTGGAAGATGAGTTCCTTAAACTTCTCTTCCCCATATCCAGACCTTGTCAGACAATATGGTTAGAAATGGCTGTGGCATTCAATGATTGATTGTTTTTTGGAAGTGTGTTGCTGAGTCCTTCTCCCAAGTCTACAGCACCTGGTCTTCCCAGGCAAGTATTAACCAGGCCCGATCCTGCTTAACTTCTGAGATTTGATGGAATCCGATACCATAGTGGTATAGCTGTATGGCTGCAAGCCTCAAAAAGCAACAGGGACATTCTATTCAAGAGGAGGATTTCAATATGTACCACTACAGGCTTTCCAGTCCCTAGGGGAAAAGTTCAGCTAATTCAGGGCCAAATAACTCAGAATATCAAAGTTATTAGTTGAATATCAAAATATCTTTACAACATTTGTGGTTGGGAGGCAGGGAAAATGGTTCTAATCTTGGAAAATAGCTGCTCCATAACCTTGGTTCCAACTGATTTCCTGCACCTAAAGACAGAATTCAATCATGGCCTTTCAAATTTGTGCCCTTGGTTAAGAAATGATTGAGGGGATTCTGTAGAAAGTGTCTATTTTTCAGCAATGTATTTTAGTATGGATGGTAGACGAAAATGAGCTAAACTATATATTTTTGCAGAAATTCTCTTCTGTCAATAAATTTATGGCATGTCCTTCATCCTCTTCAACCCCCAGACCAAAGTTTTTATAATGTGGAAGTGCCATAGGCATCTTTTAAAAATTCTGCTTTATCCAAAGAGCCAATTGATGACCATCTTCCTTCTTCTAATTTCCAGTAGTTCCAATGTTGCTCTGTGCAATTGCATCTATCATTCTACAGTGTAGTGCTACTACACTGTAGCACCTAAGCACTCACCTAAGCACTCAGAACTCCATTGCCACCAAGGTTCTTCCCACCTGAGATTTTTCATTGTCCTCTACAAGATCATTGCCTTTGTGATATTGTTCCTTAATATCTGATGACATCTTGTATTTGGAATGGCCACCATTAATACCTCAGAAAGGTGATGAGATCGTTAGGAAAGTAACAGGGCTTAGAATATTTTTTTTCTGGAATTTACTAAAAGCCAAAGGAGTGAAACCATACTGAACATGAGAGGACTCATGATAAAGACAAGAATGGATGTCTGGAAAGCGTTTAAGTGAAATTGAGCCCAGAAAATTAGAGGAGAATGTAAATTTTTAAAGAATATATAAGTGCATATATTATACATATACATTACATACATATGTCATAAATTATCTATTAATAACTTCTGACAAATCCCCATTGAGTAATATCTGTAAGTAGCATTTACCTATGATGAATAAAATTTTAAAAATAAATACTTAGCTTATCAGAATTTTTAAAAATTTAGTGACTTTGATGATCATATTGTGAAAAATATGTTGTATTTCTCTGATATTTTAAAAAGAGTACAGTATTTTAAGACAAGTATTGCTCTCTAGTTCATACAATTTGCAATTTGCTTCTAGAACTAATAGTGCTCAACAGCACCTAAGCACCACAACAAGTTGTGCCTTTAAAGTTCTTATGGAATTGTCTAAGATTTTGTTTCTTTTCTTATTTCAAAGCTATTCATAGCAACTTCTGCTTTGAGTGTGATGCCTTTTCCTTTTAATCTGATAATGTAAATCTGCTTTGATCTTAGATGATTAAATGTTACCCTTATAAAATTTAGTTATAAAGCAAATGCCAACATTTCATGATGAACCATGCATAGGAGTCAAATGTTCAGATATGACAGTGGATTTAAGCAACTGGTAGTTAAATCAATGAGTTTCCATTCTGTTGAATTCCAAATTTTTATTTCTATCCTTAAAGTTCTACATTGTATTAAGATTGATATCAGAACAATGGATTATTACTATTTTCCATGTTATAACAAGAAGATTTATTGGTTTATAAAAGATATGAAGGTATAAAACCTAGAGCCAGAAGCAACTTAAGTCTTAATGATTCATCCCACCTCTTGGAGTTCAGTTATCTACATATTATAAAATGAAGATGAAACAGAAGACAACAGGCAACCTGCTCCTATAACTTAGTGATAGATTTGTGTGGGAGGCATTGGAGAGTAGAGCTATAAGTTTCTTTTTCAAGTAGCCATCCATTTTCCATTTTGAGGCATACAGGGTGGAGGATAAGTGTAGCTATGACACTGGGGCCATTTGGACTGTGTTTGTCTTTTCTAAAGCCTCCAAAGTGATTGTTCAAACAGAAGCAGAGCCAGAAAAGGCAAAGCTATCTTAAGTTATATTTGTTTGTACAAGGAATTATTGTTGTTAGGTGCCATCACGTCACTATCTGACTCATAGCAACTCTACGTAAAACAGATGAAACACTATTCTCAGTGCTTCTCTGCTATTCATAGGGTTTTCAATGGCAGATTGTTTTTTGGGAGTGAGTTCCTTGGTCCTTCTCCCAAGCACCTACAGCACCTAGTTTTCCCAGGTGGTCTCCCATCCAAGTACTAACCAAGCTCAACCCTGTTTAGCTTCTGAGAACTGGTGGGATCAGAGGACATCACAGTGGTATGGCTGCAGGCTGTGGAAAGAGTAGAGTAGGGCTTTTGGAGAACAAATTGAGAGTAGTTATAGGCATTGCCTTCTCCCATTGATGGGTGTCTGTGGTAGTGTGTGTTTCCAGGTTACAGATTACTAGTACACGAGGAAACCTTGGGCCACAACAGGAGTGTAGATATTGAGTTAATACTCTTCCTGAAAAATATCTCATTCAGTTCTGCCCATAGCCACATAAGAATTTCCCAGAGAAAGGATATGGTGAGAGAAAGACTGAGGAGGCCATGGAATGTTTTAAGGCTAGAGCCACAATTCCTTTGCTTCGTGTAGGACTAAGAACTCCCCTTTCCTTCGGACTTTCCATTGTTGTTGTTGTTAGGT
Organism: Pedetes capensis; assembly: GCA_007922755.1. Classification (NCBI taxonomy): domain Eukaryota; kingdom Metazoa; phylum Chordata; class Mammalia; order Rodentia; family Pedetidae; genus Pedetes; species Pedetes capensis. The sequence continues at coordinate 28,235 of VMDO01018724.1, forward strand.
GCCCTCAAGTCATGTCTGACTCATAGTGACCCTTATAGGGTTTTCAATGGCTGATTGTTTGGGATTGCCTAGGGAGTGGATTGCCAAGTCCTTCTCCCATTTTCATGGTCCTGGGAATCGAACTTGGGACATCAGAAACTGTGGCACTGTTTTCTTTTTAAAAATTGTTGAACAAATAGAATCTGCTAGGTTTCAATAATATCATCCTGAAAAGGCATTCCTCATCCTGCCCTCATGGACTGACAATTTACCCCCATTTCATTCCATTACTGAAACTGTCTGCAGCTGAGTGGTGCTTTACTGGGCCTTACAGAGGGCTTTCTACAGAGAATTCCACAAGTACAGTGAAGGGGAATTACAAGTAGATCATTGTACAAAATTTGATATCTTTTAAATTTCTCTTTATTTCCTTAACAATCTACAAGTCACCTGCATTTGCTAAGAAGTTCTTTGGGAAGTGGGCAGAGGAGAAGGTGAATTAATAATCCTTCTCTGAGTTCCAAATCTCAGAAGGATGAGAAGATTCTTCCACGTGAAATAGACCATAAACAAAAGGCAGAGTTTTCATGTAACCTTATTATCTGCTTGATTAGGTCCCAGTACTTTGTTTTTTATTATTCATTCATAGGTTCATTCATGCAATCACTCAATGAACATGAGTTGGGGACCCATAAAAGGTAAGGCACTTAAATTCTCAATGTTTTGAATGAGAGGGACCAAGTCAAGGATAGCAGCGATGAGTTTTACAGACTTCATAAACCACTTCCAGACATTTCAAAACAGAAGTGACCTGTGCCTGTTGCTGTGGAGGTCTTATTGTCCAATAGGCCAAGTTTCTTTTAAGATCTGGCTTAAGGAAGAATTTTTTTCACCACCTCTCTCACCACAGGCCACCTTCTCCTCCTTCCCAAATGAAACACAGATAGACTCTCTCAAGCAAACATACCCACCAGGAAAGGCACAATTGGATAATTTCTGATTTTTTTCCCTGGGCTTGTTAGTCATTAACAGCATTCAGGGGCCAGTAGGTGCCAGTGATTTTATCTTAGAATCTTCCATTATTGAAAATAGTTCTAGGGATTCTTGGGAGAAAGGAAACAATATTTAAGTTTTGTGATTATTTTTTCTTAGCTTGTCATTTTTTACAATCAAAACAAAATGAAGTCTGAGCAAAGTTTATACTATTTAAAAAATAACAGTAGCACTATCACTCTAATACATTCTAATCTTTCAATTCTAATTGGACAAAAGAAGTCAACAATTAGGCTTTATTTCTCCTTTCTAATTGGCTGTAAACTAGTGAGCATGTACTTTTATTAAACTTTACCCATCAAAATATCTGCCTTCAAAGAATCACAAATTCAGCTCATTATAGCAGCCCACCTGAAGTGCTCCTTGCCCCCTGTCTATAACTACAAAGCCAATTACATTCACATATTTGCTGTGCATTTTTGCTTTCAACTTCACAAACTGCAACACAGAAAATAATGTAAATTCTTGACATGTTTTTAGATCTAAGTGAATTTCCTACTCTAAATCCTATTTGGTAGGCAGGTCTCCTCAGTCTGATATCTGTAGTGAATTCTTCCATTTCTCTGGAGCTGTGAACACATCTTCTCTTTCTATCATCAGAATTACTACTGCCTACCTATTTCTTGGGGCTGTAGTTTAGCTCAGTTGATAGAGTGCTGCTCTGCACTCTATGAGAACCTGGGTTTGATCTCCAGCACCACAAAAATGGGGGAAGGACATGGCAATCCACTCCTGAGGCAACCTCAAAACAATCAGCCAGTGAAAAATCTGATGAGGGACATTATGAGTTGGCCTTGACTCAAGGACACCTAACCTAACAACCCATTTCTTGAGATACTGTATCTCAGCAGGTACCCATTGCCTATCTGTAATTTAAACACTACTTTATTTCTGAATCTTTTTTAAAGGGGAAGAGTCATTAGCATGGGGTGGGAATGTTTCATACTGAGATATACAATGATGGATGGTCAACTTGAAAGTTTTCTCTGTCATCCTTGAAATCTTTCCCACCGTGACACTTGTCAGTCTATCCTTTCATGGGACTTTGGCACTACTCTACTCTAGGAGTAAGGCTTCCAGAAGGTGGGGTCCCTGTCATTCCTCTTTTCATGTATCTTTCCTCTTCCATTCCCAATTAATCAGATTGTCTTAAGCATAAAAGGTGCTTAACAAATAAGCACTGAAAAATGGATTCTAACTGTCTATTATCATTTCCTCCCTTGCTGTCCCACATGGAAATATTGCGAGAGACCAAGGTCTGCTAGGTGAATGAATTGTCCTTGAGCACTATTAAGGTCTTAGATGCAATTCACACAAGCTTTGGCTAAAATGCATAGATGCCGTTTCTTTTATACTAATGACATTGAAGAATATGTCTTGTGCCTTTCAGGAGTGTGGGATACTGTTTACCTTCCATGAAAGTCTCATTCAAGGACAATATGAATCATAATCCTCAATCAGAATTGTTCATTGTGCATTGAAGAGGGAAGAGGCAATGCCCAGAAAACATGTTTACACTAAGGAGTTAGTAAAATAGAAGGTCATGAAATTAAAAAAAACATCAGTAGGCCATTATTTGTTGTTGTTAGGTGTCCTCCAGTTGGGTCTGACTCGTAATGACCCTATGTACAACAGAACAAAACTCTATCCAACACTGTGCCAGGCACACAATCTTTTTTATGTTTAAGCACATTGTTGCAGACACTGTGTCAATCTATCTAGTTGAGGGTCTTCCTTTTTTTTCATTCAAACATCATGTATTTCTCCAGGTATTAGTCCCTCCTGACAACATGTTCAAAATACATAAGACACAGTCTACCCATCCTTGCTTCCAAGGAGTACTCTGGTTGTATTTCTTCTAGGACAAATCTGTTGGCTCTTTTGGCAATCCATGAAATATTCAATATTCATCTCCAGCACCATAATTCCAAAATATCAATTCTTCTCCTGTCTCCCAGATTCAATGTCTAGCTTTCACAACCAAATGTTGCAACTGAAAATACCATGGCATGAAACAGGCACACTTTCATGTTCAATGTGACATCTTTACTTTTCCACACTTTACAGAGGTCTTTTGCAACAGTTTTCCCAATGCAATACATCTTTTTATTTCTTGACTACTGCTTCCATGGATGTTGATTATGGAACCAAGTGAAGAAAAATCTTGGACAACCTTCATCTTTTCTCTGTTATTATGAAGTTGTGCACTAACCCAATTGTAAGGATTTTTATTTTCTTGATGTTGAGGCATAATCTATATTGAAAGTTGTATCCTTTGATCTTTATCAGTAAATGTTCCAAATCCTCTTCACTTACAGCAAGCAGTGTTGTGATTGGTAAGGAAAAGTTCAGGATTAGCACCATCTTCTACATGATATCCATCTTTATATTCTGGTCTGGACATGAAGATTACACCTATTATTTTTATTAATATAGAAAACAATAGATGAGCAAGTAATTTATGACTAAAATATTTGAAACTCAGGTAACAATCTAAGGGTAAACAGGTTTAGACATTATAATATTCTGAAAAGATGCTCAAAGACCTCAGGAAAAAAAAACAGAACAATTTGCAAAGAGTTACTTAACAAATGAAAGCACGTTCTCAGATATGGCTGGTAAACAGGCTCCTTACATTGCAGCAATATTAATTCCCTGGAGCAGAGACGAGATATTTTTTACAAATTTTCTCCCTTCTCAGAGTGACTTCAGGAGTAACTACTGCCTTTATCTTTTTCTTCTCCCTGTCTCCTCTCCATGGAGAGAGGAGAAAGCAGTTACATGGTCAGAGTCAGATGCCTATTGGAACTTGTTGAAAGTAATGTACAAAGTATACTCTGCCTGTCTCCTGGACTGGTCATCAGTGTGGTAGACTCTTAAATGTTCCTTTCTCCCTTATTGAAAGGAAGAACCCACCACCAGCATCTCCATTCATAATTGGTGAGTGAATGAGTGCCATGCATTCCTGTAAACTCAGTTGACCACAGTTAAATGTTAATTGGATATGAGGCCTTTTTGCATCCTCAAATCTCACCCATGGACCTAAGCATAGTTTACCAGAAAGTATGTAATCACCTTTCCCAAGTGATTAATAAAACTGAAGCTTTTAGTTTGTCTTTGTCTAACTATTTTTGTGCTTATTCTCTTCACATATTTAAATGAGGAAGGAAAAATTGAATGATTGTCTCCTCCAGTTGTTGATCCTTAGATATAGTCAAATCTGAATTATGTACATTTTAGTCACTTTTTTTTGTGTACTCGGATTCTTTGATAATTGGTTTGGATCATCAAATTGATTGGATTTAGAATCTCCCAGGAGATTTATGATACATATTTCTGGTTGTATCAGTGAGGGTGTTTCCAGGGAAGATTAATTGCTGGGCAAGACCTAGCTTGAATGTAGATGGCACCATCCCTGAATGAGGGAGACCAGATGTATTAAAGGGGAAAAAGTAGAAAGTCAGCCTAGCATCTGAGTTTGCTCTTCTTCCTGGCCATCATGCTGTAAACAGCTCCACCTGCCTTCTCCCCCATGATAGAACGGACCATCTGAAACCATGAACCAAGATCAATAATTCCTCTTCTAAAGTTATTTCTGTCAAGTATTTTTTCACAGCAACACAAAATTAATGTAGATTCTAAAGCAGAAGTACTTATAATTTACAAAAAAACTAAAATGTAAGAATTTTTAACAGAAAAATTTCATAATCTGTTTGCATTTAGTTTAATTTCTAGTTTCTCAAAGTTGAGAGTGAAGATGAGTGCTATTTGTTGTTTGGCATAAAAGAGATGGATAGAAATTCTGTATTCAACATGGGACAGTCACTTGACTGGTAAAATGTGAGAGGATCATTGGATAATATTGAGGATAATATTAAAGACCTACTTGAATTGTGTAGTCACATATTAAATTGAAATTGGTCAAGAAGTTGATAGGAATCTTTACAGTAAGTAAACAACTTTCCTCCTTCTACTTCTTTCTTGAAAATATACTTTATCATCTTAATTCTGCTTATATCCTATACTTGCATGTTTCCGTGTGTGTGTGTGTGTGTGTGTGTGTGTGTGTGTGTGCGTGTGTGTGTGGTGTATATATATATATTGTCACCACATATTTATGTAGCCCCAAACCAAATACTCCTTAGTTAGCCTGGTTTGTGCTTTAAAATCTATTAAATTTGTTCTTCTGTGACTTAATTTTGTTCTACAATATTTATTAACTATATTCATATTGTTGCTTAGAGATATAATTCATTTACTACTGCTCACTGTATAGATTTTCATTGTTTTTGCTGTTACAAAAATGCTGGAAGGTCATTCTCATGAATATCTCTTATTGAATACATGTTGTTTCACTTTGTTATGCACCTAACAATGAAATTGTTGGTTCATTGAGTAGACACTAGTTTAAAGATAATGCCAATTTTTTTCCCAAACTGGTGACAAAAATTTGTACTCTCTCTAGTAATGATTTTTAGCAGTGGTTTAGATACAAACACTAAATATGTGAGAGGACAGGTTTAAGTAGATTAAGGGCTTGTACAATGTGTTATTCCATTGTCTGCTGCTATAACAAGATACCTGAGACTGTGTAATTTATAAAGAACCCAGATATACTTTTCTCGTGTTCTAAGAACATAATAAGAATGTCTTAATAGCTTGAGGAAACTTGCTCAGCTCACAGGTTGAAAAATTAAAAATGCAAAACCAGGACCCTAAGATTGTCCGTCCTATAAGCTTATGTATCTACAAGAGGGGTCAGGCTAGGAAGGAAAGGGGAGTCAGAAATCCTGCTGGACCCCCTCTTGCCATACTGGGTGCTGATCAGCAACTGTATTCAAAGACAGAGAATGAGGTGCATTTTCCTAATTCATTTGTGCAAAGAAAATACATTTTTATATTTCTCAAAAAGATGTGTTACCTGCAAACCAATCATTTCATGCCATGGTTTCCTTCTCAATACACTTGTTACTAGAAAAAGCATACACAGACGACTTATTGTTGTCTCAATTGTCATGTGTCTGTTTTGTCCTCTCTAGCTGTTGTTAAGTGTCTGGAGGATGTGCATAATTCCTGTGCATAGCATCTTCCCCAGCATATACCAGTGTCTTTATACACTAAGATAATTAGCAAAATTTGATATTTAATTAATTACTTGTTGGCAGGTAAATTGAATCTAAAAGAAGTTTTAAAAATAATTTTTGACAAAATCTTGGTGTGTCGACATTTTGGTTTTGTTGTTGTTTTGTTCTTAATTTTATCTTTATATTTGGAGGAGAAATTGAAAAGAATGAGCCATACCCAGCTGAGATATTACATGGGAGGGGAGTTGGAAAATAGCAAGAAGGTTGTGGGCAGAGGGGATCACACCATTAGGGAGGACCAGAAAGTTTTAAAGCGATTTCCACTAGACACCGCAACACACTCTAAAAGCTGAGCTTTTCTCGAGATTGAGAGTGATGGAACAGAATCGGAGATACTCAGGGAGATAAATGAGTGGGAGAGATTTATTGATGAAGCATGTGTAGAACTAAATGTGGAAGTTAAAACAGCAGAAAATGAGGTCCAGGAGAGGAAATTGAGGGAAGAGACAGCATGTGTCAGGGGAGGAGGAGCGTGTGGGGAACAAAGTAAAAGCAGAGCTGTGGTTGAGAGTCATAGCAGGGAGGGTCACAGAGCTGGAGTCGTCTGGCAAAACCACTTCTCTGAGCACTGAGACCTTGATACCAGGAGTGTGATGTGGGTCCAAGATTTGTCCTTGGGGGAATATAAACTTATTTGTGCTTTTATGCTCTTCTGTCAAGCTGCATTTCTGAACACTGTGTAGGTGCCTGGTGAATGTTCAAATAAGTGAACATCTGGAAGAAGGGTCTGTTTGCAGGTCATGTGGAAGGGGCTTCAGAGTCCAGAGTTAACTGTAAGACTTACTGCATGCTGATTCTCAGAAACACGAAGCAAATCTTAAAGTAGAACAACTGGGATAGAGGGACATCAAGTATAATAGAATTTACTGTGTTTCTATTTCATTTTATAATTTAGTTTTTATTTAAAGCCTTTTTGTCTCCTTCGGCTCAGTGAAATTGATACCAGTGGAAGAGGCAAAGAATGGAGTGCTGGAGTATAGAGAAAGTGTAGACCAAACCTTGGGTCAGGTAGATGTCTGGGCCATTCTGCTGCTAATAATCTATTGTTATGTAATAAATTACTCTGAAACTTCATGCTTAAAAACAACATAGGCTTGCCATGGTGGCACACACTTTACCTTCTATGTGTATCATGATTTTGATTTTATTGTTATTGTTTTATTTAAATTAATTTAAAATTAATATATTTAATTGAAAATTAATTTTAATGTTAGCTTTTCTAAGGCATTATCCTAGCATTAGGGGGGAGATGCAAGAGAATTGCTAGTTCAAATCCAACCTAGACTATATAGAGAGACTCTGCCTCAAATAAAGAAACAAACTACAGAGATATAGGGTCATTCTTGTGCTGGAGTCAGATGGCAGCTAGAACAGTAGGAATGTCTGTGATGTTCTCATTTGCATTTCTGGGACTTTAGCGCTCAGCTTTAATTTAATCCCACAGGTCTCTTATGATTCAGTGATCTAGCTTCAGCCTTCTTATAGTGAGGCAGCACCATCCCCAGAGGGCAAAAGTAGAAGTTGTAGCCACTTATATTCTAGATTCCAAGACTCAACAATTTTATTCTGCCCCATTCAGTTGGACAAAAGCTGTCAAGAGACCAGGCCAGGGCAAAAGCTTTATGTATGGACTCCATCTCATATTAGAGCAGCTGCAAAACACTGTGATTACAATTTCCAATTGAACACATTGGTCAATTTCATGCCAACATCACTGTTTTCGGATATGCTTTAACCTTACTGTCTCCATTTAATAATTTCACAATCTTGAAATATCAAACACAAATACCTTTTAGGCAGACCATTGGGATCTATTAGCATTTTATTTTCTTTTAGCCTAACTCCAGACCAATGAAAAAAGAATCTTGAATAATACTACCCAGACTTTGACACTTTTAGGTAGGACCATACCGACTCAGATGTCCATTGATGTTTAAGAACCATCATGTTTATCATAGATGTAATAAGGAGTAAACATAGAAAAGTGACTTGCCCATTTTAAGCTTCAGGTTTCTCATCTAGAAAATCATGAAAATAATAACATCTTTTTGGCTTATGTGACACACATAGACAAAGAGGGAGCATTGAATAAATGAGATCTGTTGCTATTATTTCTAGTACTATTATAGTTATTAACATCATGATTATTAATATAAAAACAATGTGAATTAAACAAGTGTAGAAATTCTCTCTGGTTCAAACTATGTTTAGAAAACTATTTGGGCTACAGTAGATACTCAATAGTTATTTATTAAGAGTATGAGTAATTGAATAAATTACACAAACACTTGGCATAATCTATGATTTAGTAAGTTTTCAACACCTTAGTTACTATCTCTTAGAATATACTATTGATGATATCTTTTTGGAAATATTCCCTTCATTCAGCTTTTACATGTTTTTATACGATTTTAATTATGTACCATGTTTCTCAGATGTACAGTGCAAAACTGATGCATGGCTTCTGCCTTTAGGGAATACAAATCTTCTATAGAATTGAAAACAAACGGACACTTGAAAGAGTAAGAAGTGGCTGCTTCCTGTCAAATCATCAGCTTCAATGGAAAGCTTCACATAGGATCTGAGGAGAAATACAGTTTTGAATGATGGTCAAGATTTTATAAGAACATGAAACCTGTAGTGACTTTAGAGAGATTCAGAATAGAAAGAGGGGAAGTTAGGAAACCGTGAATGAAGGGGTAGCACTCGGAATAGACTAGAGCTTTTGTGGGGAAATGATGGGGCTATATGTGATAGAAACGTTGAAGAGGCCAAAGTCAGAGGCAAGATTGGAGAGGTAGGCTGAGCTCCACATGTGGGGATTCAACACCAAGAGTTAATGAGTATTTTTGAGGAAGAAAGCATCATTTCAAAGAGTATTCTTTCTGCAAGATTGATTCAAGTGTCACGCTGAAGGCAGGAGCAAGGCTGGCTCTATCTGGAAGCAGATTCTTTGTTGCTCTGAGTAAACAGAAGCTGGCTTGAGGAAGTAATCTGGGCCCAAGACCCTAAATATCTCCTCTCTCACTTGCTTCCCCATTCATACCACCAGATCACAGCTACAGCTTTGAAGTTCTTAAATCCTACTCTGATAAACTTCTTCCTACTCCCAATTAATACTTTAGTTATTGAACTAGGTGTCTCAGCTAGGTGTGAAATACTGTTAAATTTGTAGTAATTAATAATCATTATGATAGCTATGAGTTATTAATGACACTAGAAAGAGCAATATGATGTCATTAGTACATCTTTTTAACAGTGTGAGGGGGTATAAAAAAACAGAAATTGTCATAATAACTCCTGTAATAGGGATATAGAAGGCATTTTGATAATGGATCAGTGAAGAAAGAAAAACTAGAAAATATCTGAGAAGATATATGAATGGTGACAGTTGTTAGAGATCTGGGCAGGTTAAGGTGGGTGAGGCAGGCAGCAGCCTAGACAGTACTCCACCCAAATACCACATCCTGCAAAAATACCAGTGCTGGACAAAAGTGCTGCCTGGATTCCAAGGGTTGAGGGATGGGTGTCAGGGCTTCCATTTTGCTAGGGATGGGATGAAGAGGTCAGATATACAGCCTACAGCCCTGTAATATACAGGGGGTTGAATTGTGATTAAAATCCCAATTGTGAAAAGCATACACACAAGAGAAATAGGAAAAACAAGACACATTGCAAAATTTCTATTTAAAAATTACAAAACATCACAGCACTTGTGAGTCTGAGGCAAGAAGACTGTGAGTTCAAGACCAATCTGGATTCTATAGGGAGACCTTATCCCACAAAAATTAAAATAAAAAATAAATTATACAATACACATGATAAATATATATTTTAACCGAAGAAGTTCAAAAAATTCAAGTAGTCACTTAGTGTTCTTTGATAAGAAGATATTACATAGTTGTTGTTGTTGTTAGGTGCCGTCAAGTCATGTCAGACTCATAGCCACCCTCATAGGGTTTTCAATGGCAGATTGTTTGGGGATTGCCTGGGGAGTGGGTTGCCAGGTCCTTCTCCCATTTTTGCGGTGCTGGGAATTGAACTCGGGACCTCAGAGACTGCAGAGCGGCACTCTACCAACTGAGCTAAATCACAGCCCCCATTACATAGTAGTAATATCTATATTCTCAAATTAGTTTATGAATTTTATAGTCCAAAACATAATAAAAATTTTAAAGATCACTAAGATTTTTATTGAATTCTAGAAGTTTTCAAATGATAGAGAAGATGTGCAAATGTATCTATTATGATTTGGATCTAAATTGTCCCCCCCAATTCATGTTATTTGGCCCTCAGCTGGTGGTACTAGCCTGCAAGGTTATGGAACATTGGTATGCAGGCCATTGGCAGAAGTAGCTCCCTGGAGGCAGGCCTTTGGAGGTTTTTACGAAGACCTACAGCCATGGTCTCCCTCTCTGTTCCCGGTCTGCCATGCCCTGAGGTTGTCTGAAACAGGCTTTCCTGCCATCACTGCCCTGCTGCCATTATGGACTGATCCTCTCCTCATGAGATCTCAGTAAACCACTACCCCATAAGTCTGATTTTTCTGCTATAGCAATGACAGCTGACTACTATAGAACATAGGTACCAGAGAGTGGAGTTGTTCCTGGGCACAAATCTAACGACAGGGTTTATAGGCCTTTGGAGATGCAAGTGAGAGAAGCCCTGGAGGGCTTGAGGGGTCATTCTGCTGAGAGTAAGGAGGGCCAGAATCCCACTGCTCATGCAGAGGAGAGGAAATGCAGAGGAGGCTCACAGGATTTTAGAGTAAAATAAAGACTATATTGGGCACGACTAGAGATGATCTGGGTTATATTCGAACAAAGAGACTGCATTTTCTTCATGCAGCAAAAATTTGAGTGAGGCTGAATTTAAAAGTAATTAGCTGATTAACTTGGGGGATAAAATGTCACAAGAGTGGTAAGATATAGGGGATAAAACTTGGTTACTGCTTACTGTGTTCAGCAAGATTTATGGAAAAATAGAGAAAATGGCTGAGCTGGAAGATGTGAAAAGTGTACAGTTTAAAGAGGGAAAAAGCTGTGGCTTGTCTAAGGTTACTGTGGACAGGACTGGTAAGGGCCAGGCAGGTTTACTTGTTAAAGAGTTAAGCTACAGTTTATTGCAAACCTTGACATTTTCCTTTTCTCTGGGATAAAAGAAATTCCCTCAGGGCACAGAAGGAATCAGTCAGATTCCACCAATCAAAGGCTGTAGGGCATAAAAGGAAGTGTCCAAAAGCTGTCTTCTGGCACTCCTGAAAAGAGGCCATTTAGGGAAATGATTGCTGAGCCTGGGCATACAGAGGCCACTGCTGCATCTGTGGTTCAAAAAGGAGAAGCTACCTCTTGAGCTGGCAGTGAAACAGCATCATTGACATGGTACTTGTTTTACAAGAATGTAGAATGCAAAAATTAAGGGGCTATGGAGTCCTTCACTAAGGTTCCAGAAGATAGGCTGCCAGACTAGGCAAAGTGTACCAGAGTGAGATGCTCTGCATAGAGCCCCTGGATGGCTGATGCATGAATCTTTGAGTGTGATGCCTACAGGAGTGGAGACTCCAGGATGTTAGATATACTTGTCATTGGTATCTCCTAGCAACATGAAACTTCTGCCAAGAAGAGCTAACAGCAATGGGTGGAACCAGTCAAGATGACAACAAGGGCAGAGCTGCACAAGCCTATTAAAGCTCAGATGATGCCAGATGCCAGGTAATGTTGCTTGTGTCAGAAGCCAGACTTAACTGACAGAACTTTTCCTACCAGTGGGATATAGGTCTTGTTCTACACCAATCATTCCTTTCTGTATCTCCACTTCTCCCTTTTGAAATGGAAATGCCTACTTTGTGCCATTATATTTTGGAACTATATAACCTGTTTTTTTGTCTTGAAGCAAGCCACAATTAAGTTTGCCTTAAGTCTCAATGGAGACTTGGACTTGGACTTTTGAACATGGTTGAGACTGTTAGGACATTTGTTGTTGTTGTTGTGAGGTGCCTTCGAGTCGGTATCCGACTCATAGTGACCCTCATAGGGTTTTCAATGGCTATTTCGGGATTTCCTTGGGAGTGGATTGGTAGGCCCTTCTCCCATTTTTGCGGTGCTGGGAATTGAACCCTGGTCCTCAGAGACTGCAGTGCAGCACTCTACCAATTGAGCTGAATCCCAACCCCGTTAGGACATTGGGGACTCTTAAAGTTGGACTGAATGCATTTTGCATTGTGAGATAGCCATGACCTTTGGGAGCCAGGGGTGAAGTGTTTTGGTATGCACCTAAATTGTTCCCCAAAGGTCATGTCATTTGGTTTCCAGTTGGAGATTCTGTCTTGGGCGGTTGTGGAACTTTGGGAAATGAGGCTTGGGAAGTTTTTAAGGTCTTTGCAGTGCACCTACAATATATTTTGTATGTGACCATCAGTGACTTGTCTGAGACTTGATGAAAATCTTTGTATAAAATCAACTGTCCATTTATATGTATGACTATGAATTCTCTGCTCTTATTTTTTACTCTTTATTCTTATCTCAAAATGCTATCTTAACCTATATTTTATAGTTAGGCTTGTACAATAAGTGTAAAATCTTCCAACTTTTTCCTTTTTCAAATTTCCTCTTTTTGTTGTTGCTGACTTTATGTATTTTGAAGATTGTTATTGTGAGTTTATACATTTATGACTTTTGTGTCTTGTTGAACTGACCTCTATTATTAAAACATGCTCTTTGTCACTGGTCTTATTCTTTGTTTTAAAGTCAACTTTGTCTTATATTCATATATCCCCATATGTCTTTATAACTAATATGGCTTTATCATAGACATCACCTAATGTGATATTTCCCTTTTATTTGTAGAGATTAGATAATTTCCATTTAATGAAGTTATTAATATGACTGGCTTGTCTATTTGTTGTTTTTCCATATTATTTACATCTACTTTTCTCCTACTCCCTGATTTTCTTGCTTTCTTTTGAATTTAATTCTATTTTATGTTTAAAATTGAGTTATTAAATGTACTGCATCACCTTAATTTTAGACGTTACTCTAGAGTAGGATTTGATAAAGTGTACATTGTATATTAATACCA
>VMDO01018725.1:0-41440 GCA_007922755.1 Pedetes capensis
TTTTTGGTACTGGGGGTTGAACCCAGGGCCTCGCGCCTGCATGCTCTGCAAGTGCTGGACCACTGAGCTGCGCCCCCAGCCCTTTTTTTTTACATTTTGAGACAGGGTCTCGCTAAGTTACGCAGACTGCCTCTGGTCTCGAACTTGTGATCCTCCTGCCTCTGCCTCCTGAGTCGCTGGGATTACAGGTATGCACCACCATGCCTGGCCTATTTTATGTTTTAAATTGAGATAGGGTCTTGATAAATTATGCAGGCTGCTTCTGGTTTTGCACTGGTAATCCTCCTGCCTCCACCTCCTCGAGTCACTGGGATGACAGGTGTGAGCTACCACACCTGGCTTTGAAGCCATCTTTGCTATAGGTGTGATTCCCATTTGGAATGACATTCCGTCAGCCCATTATTTGGGCATATAAATGGAGGTGCCTGCTTTTTCTAAGCGTCAGTTTAGATTTCACAGTTTTGCAGGTTCATGTAATCCCTGTGTATATTTTCAAATGCTTGCACCTGAAGAAGATAGAATTTGCAGGTGATATATTGACGAGCAAGAATATTTAGAAGGAATTTGACTCTAAATATACTCAACCACATCCAAACCTCAAAATGTAATTGATGAGCTTTGTAACTAATAGAAAGTATACCAGCCTTGAAAAATCAACTTAAGCTCATGACAAACTCTCAGGTAAAATAAGATGGTGAGAATAACTCTTTAAATTAAAAAGAAAAAATATATATATATAGCATTTCTTCAATCCATTAATTCTTTCTGCCTTCAAACATACCAGCACTGATGAATGAGTTCACTTTCACCCAGTTGCTGAGCACCTAAAGAATTCCCAGTACTATACTCTCTGATCTATAAAGGTTGCTGAGATGAATAAGGCATATGGCTTCCCTTGGGGCACACACAGCTTCCTATGATAGATCGGTGAATATTTTTCACTTGACACATACTCCAGAGGCTCTCTCCAAGACTGCAAAATAGCATGCTGCCTCTAGAAGACTGTGAGGCTCAGAGGGCAACCTGCTTTAAGGTATACTTGGTGCCCATCAACAGAGGCGGACTTGTCTGATCTTTATAGAAGACTGGGCAATTGTCTCCACTTTCAGTGAGCAGGTAGTCTGATCAAGGTGGAGTCATCTTAGAGAATATCCCATAATATCTGGTGCGATAATAATAATGTATTAAAAGTGGACTTGCTGGGGGTGGTGGCGCACACCTATAATCCCAGCAGCTCGGGAGGCGGAGGCAGGAGGATCGCAAGTTAGAGACCACAGTTAGTCTCCATAACTTAGTGAGACCCTGTCTCAAAAAGTAAAAAAGTGGGCTGAGGGTGCAGCTCAGTGGTCCAGCACTTGCAGAGCATGCAAGCGTGAGGCCCTAGGTTCAACCCTCAGTACCGCAAAAAAAAAAAAAAAAAAAAAAAAAAAAAAAAAAAAAAAAAAAAAAAAAAAAAAAAAAAAAGTGGACCTGAGGTGGGAGCAGTATTAATATCAACCAGATGTGGGGGTAGGTAGTACCCAAAAAGCTTTGATGAAGTATCAATCCCTCTCAAAAGTAAAACACAAAAATAGAAAGAAAGACCCACCACTTCCTAGTATACATACAAAAGGCAAATGCCCTTCTTCCTAAGTGCTTTTTGCTCACACACAAGCTGAGGGAGGAGACTGACACAAGTTCAAGGCCAGCCTGGGGCTACATAGCCAGTTCCAGCACAGCCCAAACTGCATAGCAAAACTCTGTCTCAACCAACCAACCAACCAACCAAACCACAAACCAAAATTTTAACAGCTGGGGATGTAGCTTCTTGGTAGAAAGCTTGCCTCAAACAAACAAACAAAAATCTAAACATTTTCAATGTAAGAAAATAGCCCACTTAAATGTTTACTTATAAAACAATCTTAAGTTGTTGGTGATTACTGTTTGGTCTGATAATAAATGTTGTTGTTGTTAGGTGCCGCCAAGTTGTGTCCGACTCACAGTGACCCTCATAGATTTCTCAATGGCTGATTGTTTTGGGATTGCCTCAGGAGTGGATTGCCATATCCTTCTCCCATGTTTTGCGTTGCTGGGAATTGAACTCGGGACCTCAGAGGCTGCAGAGCGGCACTCTACCAACTGAGCTAAATCCCAGCCCCGATAATAAATGTAGTCTTTCACTTTTTTTTGTACAATTATAAACTGTCGTCTTGGGCAAGATAAAGAACTGCTGTAGGACAAACGTCTACTTAAACAACCGTAGGAATTTCAGCAAAGGAATGTTTCACAGTGCACTTTCAGCTTGGAGAGGTTGCAAATATTTCAGATGCTTTTCAACTTCGCTGTGAAGTAGATCACTGTGGTTCACTAGAGTGATTTCATTATGTGGCTTAAAAAAGGATTTGATTCTCTTCACAGCTCCTAGTTCTCAGACGAGCCATTTTTCTGAACCAGGGCTTGAAACCTGCGAAAAATTGGGCTCAGTTTCCGGTGCGGGTTTCACGTGTTAAAATTTAGAGGGTTCAGGTTCCATCAGAGTTTACATTTCAGTTCAACATGTAGATAGCAGGGCTTCAAAACAAACCCCAAACTGAAACTTGAATCTATCTGGTTCTAGCATTTTAAATATTTTAATGAACTTGTACCTGAACCTGAACCCGGCAAAAAAAAACTGGATTTGGGTTCAGGTTTTAATGTTTGGGGTTTTTGTTTGTTTGTATCATTAGCTATTTTATTATAGCTAAAAATTGAAAAAAAAATTGAGAAACGTTTTATTCATCTATCCACACATAGGATTAGAATTTTAAACCTGAACATGAGCCCTTGACATTTTAACATATTGAACCTGCACCCAAATCTGAGCCCAATTTTTCTCAAGTTTCAAGCCTTGCTGAAAATTATATATTTTGAGATATTTTAAATAACCAAATATTATTTAAAAGACAAAGACTCTTAATGAGACTGAAATAAATATGTATGCATATAATTTGCCATAAAATCAGTGTGTTCTGGAACCAAAAGTAAGATGGTATTCTCATTGCCACAATCTATTTAGTTGCCTTAAAATCTTAATATTTTCATCCCACTTGGCCTGACCTTTTTTCAAAATGACTGCTAAAAGTCAGTTTAAACCAATTATACATATTCTTCATTTACTTCTGAATAGTGACTTCATGGGCTGGGGTTTAGCTCAGTTGGTAGAGTTCTGCTCTGCACTCTCTGAGGACCAGTGTTCAATCCCCAGCACCGCAAAAATGGGAGAAGGACCTGGCAATCCACTCCCAAGGCAATCCCGAAACAGTCAGCCATTGAAAACCCTATGAGGGTTGCTATGAGTCAGACACGACTGGACGGCACCTAACAACAACAACAGTGACTTCATAGGGTTCTGGACTCCACGGCACTTAACAACAATGACTTTATAAGAGGCACAGCAGCAAAGTGAGACTTGTTACCTTTCCTTCTGTAAAAAATTAGTGAGCATAAGGAATCCATCCAGCACATCTCCAGGAGGGCCACAAAGTTCACTTGCGCTGCTTTTCTTTTAGAATTTGGAGGTACGTTCAAAGTTCTCGTTGAGCAGAGCTTCCATAACTGTTTTATGGTTATGCAAATCCTCAGAAAAATACCCACTAATTTCCTCTCCCAGCCTTTCTCTCCCTGTCGTTAATCATAGTCACTGCAGTTGAGCGAACATGCTCAACTATCACAGAATAGTTTTTTGGACAGGGGCCTGCACAAGTCATACATGTACGCGCACGCGCATGCGCGCACACACACGTGCGTGCATACACATACGTATACTTTTTGGTCAGGCCATAGCCAGGAACTTCTGGGGATTTTTCCTCCCACTTTAACACATTTTTGGAAACGGACAACAGACTTTCTTGTGATTCCCGTTGTTGGTCGGTTTCTTAGATCATCTTTCTACACCTAAGACCTAGGTCCATAAAAAATAAGTTATCCAAACAAGACTGCCCATCCAGCCAGGATTACCTTGGCTTCAAGACGTTCCTCTGGGCCTTTAACAAATCTTTTGTTCTTTTCATGGTGCTGGGCTCAAACCCAGGGCTTTTGCATACTAGGCAAGTGCACAACCACTGAGCTACGCCCTCAACCCTTGTTATTGTATTCTGCCTTTTTTTTTTTTCCCCGGTAATGGGGGTTGAACCCAGGGCCTCACACTTGCATGCTCTGTAAGTGCTGGACCACTGAGCTGCACCCCCAGCCCCCCCCTTTTTTTTTTCTTGAGGCAGGGTCTCGCTAAATTACACAGACTGCCTCTGGTCTCCAACTTGCCATCCTCCTGCCCTGCCTCCACCTCCTGAGCCACTACGATTACAGGCGTGCGCCACCACACCCAGCCTGGATTCTGCCTTTTAAGCCTCCTGCGTGCTGGGGTTACTAGCACGCGCCATGATGTTGTTGAATGGTTTCGTAAACTGCAAACTCCTACCAGATGGAAAGCACATATTCCAGAATAAATATTTTACTGTTTGCTCTGCTAGTGCGATATGAGGGAATCATTTATTACTACAAAAGCCAGGGAGGCCCTGGGAAACAGAACTAAAATACCAACTCTTGCTTGCTGAGACTTTGGGGGGGCAATTTGTTCCTTAGTTTTCCTAGAGATTGTTATGTATATGAGTCAAGCAAAACTCCAACAGAATAAGTTAATTGTATTTATGAACAATTCTCGCATAATTCCTGAAATATATTACTAAATTTTTCTGTATGTGCTGTTATTTGTATGTAATTAAGATTATTATACTAACATGTTGTTGTTGTTGGTAGGTGCCGTTGGGTCGTGTCTGACTCATAGCGACCCTTATAGGGTTTTCTATGGCTGATTATTTTTCTGGATTGCCTTGGGAGTGGGTTGCCACGTCCTTCTCCCATTTTTGCAGTGCTGGGAATCAAACTCAGGACCTCAGAAACTGTAGAGTGGCGCTCTACCAACGGAGCTAAATCTCAGCCCATTTATACTAATATAGTTTTGTATAATGCTATTTGGTACATTAACTAAGTTTCTACTTCTGAAAGCTTTTCTGGAGAAATAGTCACAGAATTGAGCAAAAACTGACATCATTTCTAATGTTCCAAATTAGAAACTACGTCTGTCAGCTTGTCCTGCTGTGGGGATTTGCATGTTGCTGTGATGCTGAAAGCTATGCCACTAATATTTCCGATACAAGCAGGGCCACCTATGGTGGACAAGTTTCAGCTGAGCTTCTACACTAAGATAGACTAGGGAGAAGGACCTGACAGCCCACTCCCGAAACAATTAGCCATTGAAAACCCTATGAATAGCAGAGAAGCACTGTCAAATATAACACCAAAAAACGAGCTCTCCAGACTGGAAGGCATTCAAGAAAGGACTGGGGAAGAGTTCCTTCCTCAAAGTAGTAGTTGTTGTTGTTAGATACCATCAAGTCAGCATTCGACTCATAGCAACCCTATGTATGACAGGCAAAACACTATTGCAAATGCTTCTCTGCTATTCATAGGGTTTTCAATGGCAGATTTTTTGGGAGCGCGTCGCTGGGTCCTTCTCCCTCCTCAAAGTAGAGTCAATGTTAATGATCAGAATGGAGTAAAGCCCCTGGAACCTCCTTTTGCTGATGTGGCACAACTCAAAAGAAGAAAAACACATAGTGGCTGCAACAATGAGCCCAAACATAAAAAGATCACATTGGACAGTGTTTCTTTCCATTGTACACAGGATCACTATGAGCTGAATACAACTCAATGGCACCCAATAAGAGTTACATCATTTCTAATATCCCAAAGTACAAACCACTTAAGGTCCCTAATATAGAATATTGACTAAAGTAATTATGATTCATCTGTAAAACAAAATATTATATGGTTACTAAACATATTTTGTGTTGAACATCCAGTGTTTTGTTATTGTTTGGGACATGTGTCATTATGAAAAATCCAAGACATAAACAGCATGCGTAATATAATCCCATTTTGTAAAACAAACAGTATGATCTAAACGAATGTGTCAAAATATTAACAAGGAGTTAAATCTGAGTGGTGAATATATATGTGACTGCTACTTTTTCTGCTTCATTGTATTTTCTACGGTGATTATATGTCACTTTATATAGACAGAAAAAATCAATTATTTTTGATTCTGTATCTCTTAGCTTTTGGAAGCTAATGTTCAAAATAGTCACAGTTTCTATGCATCTTGGATGATATACATATTTCTGTTTTTCACTGCATGCGTGTGTGTGTGTGTGTGTGTGTGTGTGTGTATGTGTGTGTGTGTGGCTTAGGCCTCCATTGCCATAAATTATTCTTTTTTTTTTTTTTTTTGTGGTAGTGGGGGTTGAACCCAGGGCCTCGTGCCTGCATGCTTTGCAGGTGCTGGACCACTGAGCTGCACCCTCTGGCCTCGAACTTGCAATATTCCTTCCTCTGCCTCCCGAGCTGCTGGGATTACAGGCGTGCGCCACCGTGCCCAGCAGCCATAAATTATTCTATATATTATCCTGAAATAGTTATATCTGTTGGTACTTGAACTTCTAATTCTTCTTTCTAATACCTGTCTACTGTAGTAATGCTTTTCTTCTCTTTTCCAGCGAATGTGATCAAATGCAGGGCCTTATGCATGCTAGGCAAGACCTCTACCCTTTTCCTGCCTCCCTGGCCCATGTTTTTTTCATTTTTTAGTAGGGCTTTGTAACTTTGACATCATTCTATTAGATGTGGCATTACCTCACATTGCAACTCATTCTGAAGGAGAAATATTTCTATCGACCTGCTCCTGCACAGCATTATAGGACTCACTGGCCAGAATTCTTGCTCTGGTTTGAACTCACCTTGTTAGGTGCTGTCGAGTCGGTATCCGACTCATAGCCACCCTCATAGGGTTTTCAATGGCTGTTTCGGGATTGCCTTGGGAGTGGATTGCCAGGTCCTTCTCCCATTTTTGCAGTGTTGGGAATTGAACTCGGGACCTCAGAGACTGCAGCGCAGCGTTCTACCAACTGAGCTAAATGATTCCATTAAAAAACAAAGCCCAAAAATCCACCTTGGATCCTAAATATTTTTTGATCCCAATAAAGAGAGATTTCTTTTTGTAAGGCTATGCATTGGTGAAGATGAATATCCGGCTTCAAGGTGGTCTTTATAATAAAGGCTTCCTCTTGTGAATGGAAAGCACACACGTGTACATTAGCAGCACACTCTTACAACACACCACCTGACTCTAAGTAGACTGAATGAGATGGCGCAGAACCTTTTGTTGTTGTTGTTAGGTGCCGTCGAGTCAGTATCCGACTCATAGCGACCCTCATAGGGTTTTCAATGGCTGACTGTTTCGGGATTGCCTTGGGAGTGGATTGCCAGGTCCTTCTCCCATTTTTGCGGTGCTGGGAATTGAACTCGGGACCTCAGAGACTGCAGCGCAGTGCTCTACCCACTGAGCTAAATCCCAGCCCTGCAGAACCTTTTAGGCTGTCCTTAATAGCTACAAAGTAGGTTTTCATACGCTCCAAGTTATCTCAAAGATATCTCCATTGATTTGTACTTGTCTTCCTTCCTTCCTTTCTTCCTTCCTGAATAATTCAGTCCAAAGGCATCAGGAAGGGCAGAGCGAGGTCAGCCTTTGTGCAGGAGTGGGCTGACCCCTTGTGAGGTGTCCAGCCAGAGGGGAGTAGGAAGACTCTGGGCCTGACCATGGTGGGGTCCGCAGCAACCCAGTAAGGGGTGTCGGAGCCCATGAGGGGTGAGAAGAACGCTCAGGTGGCAGCCCTGGTGGGCTTGCACAGGGTGTTGTGGCACAAATGAGCTGAGGTGATCACCCACAGGCACCTGAGACTGAGGGGCCGTGGGAGGTTAGCAGTGTACGGGGGCGGGGGATGAGGCAATTAGTGAGCTGCTGTTGTTGTTGTTGTTAGGTGCCGTCGAGTCGATATCCGATTCATAGCGACCCTCATAGGGTTTTCAATGGCTGAGTGCTTCAGGATTGCCTTAGGAGTGGATTGCCAGGCCCTTCTCCCATTTTTGCAATGCTGGGAATTGAACTCGGGTCCTCAGAGACTGCGGCGCAGCGCTCTACCCACTGAGCTAACTCCCAGCCCAATTAGTGAGCACACTGAGGATAATGGGAGCCAGGTTTCTTACTGCTGAAGAAGGAGTTATAAATACAGAAAGGGAGAGAGCTAGAGGGACTCTGTGCTGTTGAATGGCAACTGGAGGTATTGTGTGAATCCAGTTCTCAAAATACAGAGGGTGTCAGAAAATGTATATGCAACCAGGTGTCATGGTGCACACCTATCATCCCAGGGACTCGGGAGGCGGAGGCAGGAGGATCGCAAGTTCAAGGCCAGAGGGAGGCTGGGTAATTTAGTGAGTCCCTATCTCAAGGTAAAAAATAAAAAATGGGCTGATTGTGCAGCTCAGTGGTAGAGCACTTGCAAAGCATGCGCGAGGCACTGGGTTCAAGCCTCCAACCCACCCCCCGCCATACATCAAACAAACAAACAAACAAAAATACATCTTCAGACAAACACTTTCCATTTTGCTGTGTTAAGAAGGCCAAGATCTGACGGGATCAGAAGCCACAGTGCTATGGCTGATGGCTTACTAGGGCTCCCAAAACAATCCTGAAACAATCAGCCATCGACAACCCTATGAATAGCAGAGAAGCACTGACAATAGTGCTGGGCATGACACAGTACTGGGGAGTGTTTCATTCTGTTCTACATAGAGTCAGTATGAGTTGGACCTGACTCAACTGCACCTAACAGATCCTGACGTTTAAATACCACTCTTTAGCAAAATGAATCTGGACATCTTAGAGAAATGGCCCATCTTGAGACTGGGCCAAGGAAGGCACAGGGTGATCCTGGGATACCTTGTGTCAGAAGGTGAGAAAGTGACCAAAGAATGAAAAGGACATGTCAAAAGGTTGTGAGCATTTCCATCAGTGGCGTTATACTGGCAAAATCTGCCTAATTTGGCCTTCAAAATAAGTAATGATAGTAACAAATTGGGCTGGGATTTAGCTCAGTTGGTAGAGCGCTGAGCTACAGTCTCTGAGGTCCCGAGTTCAATTCCCAGCACCACAAAAATGGGAGAAGGACCTGGCAATCCACTCCCAAGGCAATCCGGAAACAGTCAGCCATCGAGAACCCTATGAGGGTCACTGTGAGTCAGATACCGACTCGACAGCACCTAACAGTAACAAATTATATTCTATCAAACAAACTAGTAACCTATGAGTTCATACAAATATAAATAAATAAATGAGGAGAGGAAAAAGTTTTCCTTACAATAGGATTCTAACTAACAAATAGTAGCAATGTTGGGATTAGAAAATCACCACTTGGCAACCATCAACATAGTAATTGAGCCCAGAAACATCAATGGCTGCTGCCTCTAGCAGGTGAAAACCTTGCTATTTACATAGTCTCAGCCTGAGCATTCCAGCATTGACAGTGAGCTGGGGGGGGGGGGGGCGCACCATGACTAATAATGAAAGCGTGCTGAGTGTGCCTGCTATGACTACTAGCAAGTCACCAACAACCCTGGGTTCTGACTCAAGGTTTATGGTCACACCATAAGGATTGGCAATTCCTACTAAACTATTACGTACCGTGCAGTTCTGGAGATGGAGCTCAGTGGTAGAATGCTTGCCAGATCTCGGAAGCTAAGCAGGGTCAGGCCTGGTTAGTACCTGGATGGGAGACCGCCTGGGAACACCAGAAGCTGTAGGCTTGGGAGAAGGACCTGGCAACCCCCTCCCAAAAATCAATCTGCCATTGAAAACCCTATGAACAGCAGAGAAGCACTGACAATAGTGTTTCCCCTGTGGTACAGAGGGTCACTATGAGTCGGATACTGACTCATCAGCACCAAACAACAACAATGTATGGGAGGCCCTGAGTTCAATCCCTGGCTCTGGAAAAAAATAAGCAGAAAAGAAAGCTGCCATAGACTACTATGGGAGAAGGACCTGGCAATCCACTCCCAGAAATCAATCCACCATTGAAAACCCTATGAATAGCAGAGAAGCACTAACAGTACTGTTTCGTTGGTTGCACAGAGGGTCGCTATGAGTTGGATATTGACTCCAAGGCACCTAACGACAACAACAACAACAATGAATAATACTATAGACCAAACAGTTAGATATATGTCCCAGACCCCAGAGTCTTTGCTTAAGTTAAGCAGTTCTAGATATGTGGGCTGGTTCTTTAGGATGGGAGGGCAATCCCTGAGCAGATCCGATTCAGTAGACAAAGGGATCTCTCCACAGGTTAAAACTAGACTTCAGGGAATCCTCAGCAAAATGTTTACCTGAGTGAATTACCCACGGAAGATAGAGAATCACATCTTATGGATTATAGGGCCTGCAGGTAAAGAGTGGGAATTGTCACTTGTTTGAACTCAAGAGGGACCTTGAGACCTCTGAATCAAACCTGTCCCTTTCCAGCCAAGAAAGATGAAAGACAGAAATGTTGGAATGTTTGGCTAAGCAAGGCTACTAACTGACTATTAGAAACAGTGTTTGGGGACTTCTGATGACTTCTAAAACTCAAGGAAAAAGTGGGGGACCTCAGGCCAGGCAAAAAACTCCCTTGAAGAGTTCTTAAAACCCTTGATCATTGGAAATCAATCAGATCTGTCCTTTGCTCTTGTGCAACACCTGCTTTTGGTCACACAGAAGGCACTCTTTAAATCATCCTATACTCAGGGTTTCTTAACCTTGACACTGCTGACATTTAGCATCGGATAACGATTTATTGTGGGCTACTGTCTTGGGCATTGTAAGATGTTTAGCAGTATCCTAAGCTTCAACGAGAGCTGGGATTTAGCTCAGTTGGTAGAGTGCCGCTCTGCAGTCTCTGAGGTCCCAGGTTTGATTCCAGCACTGCAAGAATGGGAGAAGAATGTGTCAATCCACTCCCAAGGCAATCCCAAAACAGTCAGTGAAATCCCTATGAGGGTCGCTATGACTATGAGTCAGACACAACTTGACAGCACCTAATAACAAGTTTCAACCTGTGAGATGCTTGTTGTTATTGTTAGGTGCCATGGAGTTTAGTCCGACTCATAGCGACCCTCAGGGTTTTCAATGGCTGATTGTTTCAGGATTGCTTCGGAAGTGGAATGCCACGTTCTTCTCCTACATGTGACATGCTAGTAGCTTCTTTTTGTTGTTGTTTGTTTTGTTTTTTTGAGAACCCAGGCTGACCTAAAACTTGCTATATAGCCCAGGCTGCTATCTAACTCCAGATGCCTCCTGCCTTAGCCTCCCAAATGCTAGGATTACAGGCCTGCACCCCATGCTGGGCAGTCGGATCATTTCTATCTTTGTCCCCCTAGTTGTGACAATCATAATTTTGTTTATTTATAAAGTTTTATTTATTTGCACAGCTGGGGATCAAACCCAGAGCTTTGAACTTGATGGGCAAAAACTCTACCACTGAGCTATATCCCCAGTCCTATTTTTTTTTTAATAGTTGTATGCATTTGTGGGATAAAATGTGATATTTCAATATCCACACACAATATGTCTCCCATGTGTCTGTCAGCTTGTCGTGCTGTGGGGGCTTGCATGTTGCTGTGATGCTGAAAGCTATGCTACTGGTATTTCAGATACCAGCAGGGCCACCCATGGTGGACAGGTTTCAGCTGAGCTTCCAGACTAAGACAGACTAGGGAGAAGGACTTGGCAGCCCACTCCCAAAACAACTATTGTTGTTAGGTGCCATTGAGTTGAGTCCAACTCATAGTGACACTATGTACAACAGAATGAAACACTCCTGACACTGTGTCATGCCCAGCACTATTGTCAGTGCTTCTCTCCTATTCATAGGGTTTTCAATGGCTGATGGCTTCAGGAGTGGGTTGGCTGGTCCTTCTCCCTACCCTGAGGTACCTGGTATTCCCAGGTGGTCTCCCATCCAAGTTCTAACCAGGAAAACCCTGCTTAGCTTCTGAGATCAGGTGGGATCATATGCCAGGGTGCTATGGCTGCAGACCCAAAACTATTAGCCATTGAAAACCCTACGAATATCAAAGAAGCACTTTCAAATACAATGCCAGAAAATAAGCTCCCTAGGCTGGAAGGCATTTAAGAAATGACTGGAGAAGAATTTCCTCCTCAAAGTAGAGTCAACCTTAATGATGGGAATGGAGTAGAGACCCTAGGACCTCTTTTTGCTAATGTGGCACAATTCAAAATGAGAGGAAACATAGTGGCTGCAACAATGGGCTCAAACATAAAAAAGGTCTTGTGTACTGCAGTGTCAGGGAGTGTTTCATTCTGTTATAAATAGGATTGCTGTAAGTCAGATCGGGGCTGGGATTTAGCTCAGTTGGTAGAGCGCTGCTCTGCAGTCTCTGAGGTCCCCAGTTCGGTTCCCAGTGCCAAAGAAATGGGAGAAGGATGTGGCTATCCACTCTCGAGGCAATCCTGAAACAATCAGTCATTGAAAATCCTATGAGGGTCGCTATGTGTCGGATACGACTCAATGGCACCTAACAACTCAGATCTGATGTGACAGCACCTAGCAACAATGAAAAACAATGTGTAATGATCACATGACAGTAATTAGCATTTCCATCTCTATATTATGTATGTTTGAAGCCTTTAAGCTCCTTCCTTCTAGTCCTTCATAAAATATATAACAGGTCATGGTAAACTGTAGTCACCCTACTGGATGGTAGAACAATGGAATTAGTCCTCCTAACTGGATTTTGGTATCTGTACCACCCTATCCCTTCTCAACTTTCTTTCCTAGCGTCTAGTAACTACGATTTTTCTCTCTTCGACTTTGAGACCAACATTTTTAGCTTCCATGTGAGAGAAAGCATGCCATATTTGTCAATCATAACTGTCTTGAGATCTTGCCAAATGTTGGGGGCGGAGGAGAAAGACAAAATTGTTCCTGATTAGGAACCACTGCCTTATATGGCAGCTACTCGAACTTGTCAGAGTTCTCAATTGAATGCTGCATTGGCAGATACAAGCATGCGTGGTTAATATATTGGACAAATAAATGGACAGTTCTTGGGTTCAGAGGTACTGCACGCTACATCAACTATTCCCAAATAAGCAGTGGATTGAGCAGCCTTGAAAAGGAAGCATTTCATTCCATTTGTTCTTTCAGGAGCTCCTTAGTTGCTGCATCAGAAACAAATTGAGCTTTGTACTTTCCTTTTGAGCCATAAAATATAGGTTGTCAGCTTTTCCAGTTTGATAAGGAAGAATACAATTAGAATCTTACCCAAATGAAATTTGAAGTCACCCTCACACAATCCACTCCCTTCATAGTTTCCTAACAAAGAGAACATGGCCCCCTCCTGTCTTCAGATTTTTTTAATAGGGAGTGATAAAGGGCCAACACTCACTGTAAAATTTAAAAAATTGTTCTTCTTAACAGTTACCTCTTAAAATAAGTGGGGCTGGGATTTAGCTCAGTTGGTAGAGCACTGCTCTGCAGTCTCTGAGGTCCCAAGTTCGATTCCCAGCACCACAAAAGTGGGAGAAGGATGTGGCAACCCACTCCCAAGGCAGTCCCAAAACAGTCAGCCATTGAAAACCCTATGAGGATCACCATGAGTTGAACATGACTTGATGGCACCTAATAACAACAACAACAACTTAAGCATCCCCCATATGTCTGTCAGCTTGTGCTGTGGGGGCTTGCGTGTTGCTTTGATGCTGAAAGCTATGTCACTGGTATGTCAGATACCAGCAGGGCCACTCAGGGTGGACAGGTTTCAGCTGAGCTTCCAGACTAAGACAGACTAGGGAGAAGGACCCACCAGCCCACTCCAGAGACAATTAGCCATCAAAAACCTTGTGAATAGCAGAGAAGCACTGTCAAATATACTTCCAGAAAATAAGCCCCCTAAGCTAGAAGGCATGCAAGAAAGGACTGGGGAAGAGTTGCCTCCCCAAAGTAGAGTCAACCTTAATGATAGGAATGGAGTAAACCCCTTTTCCTGTTGTGGCATGACTCAAAATAAGAAGAAGCATAGTGGTTGCAACAATGGGCTCAAACATAAAAAGATCGTGTATATGGCACAATGTTGGACAGTGTTTGGTTCTGCTGTACACAGGGTCACTATGAGTTGGACCTGACTTGACGGCACCTAACAACAACAAAATAAGGAGGGTGGAGCACAATATTTAAAACCCAGTCTTCAATAAATGTTAAACTATGTGCTTATTCAATATTTCCAATAAAGTTGATGAGCCCAAAGACTCATCTTTCTTTTTTTTTTTTTTTTTTTTTTTGGTGGTACTGGGGGTTGAACCAGGGCCTTGTGCTTACATGCTCTGCAAGTACTGGATCACTGAACTGCACCCACAGTCCATTTTTTTACTCTTTGAGATAGGGTCTCCCTAAGTTACGCAGACTGCCTCTGGTCTGGCACTTGCGATCCTCCTGCCTCTGCCTCCCAAGCTGCTGGGATTACAGGCATTCACCACTGCACCTGGCTGACTCTTTTTTCTTTAGCCCCTGCTCCCCATAGTGCCTTACATGTTGTAGCACTCATGGTAGATACATATGTAAAGAATATAAGTAGAGGAAATACACGTCAAGGCAAATCTTAAAGGTAGGCAAATCAATGCCACAGGGCTTCAATCTTACCGCGGTAACTAGGTGGGAGTAGTTTCCCCCGGGCTAGATTGAGGGGACATGGCCTGGGGTTTAGCTCAGTTGGTAGAGTGCTGCTCTGTGCACTCTGAGGCCCTGGGTTTGATCCCTAGCACCACAAAAATGGGAGAAAGATCTGGCAGCCTACTCCCGAAACAATGCCGAAACAATCAGCCATGAAAACCCTATGAATAGCAGGGAAGTATAGACGTAGTGCTGGGTGGGGCACAGTGTTGGGGAGTGTTTCCTTCTATTGTACATACGGTTGCTATGGGTTGGACCCCAACAGATGGAGGGGGCAGGGGCTGGAATAAGCAGCCTGTGTGAGCTGGCACAAAGACAAAAATAGAGGCTGGGGAAGGGAAGCCAGTGCCCAAACTCCATACTGTTGTTGTTGTCAGGTGCCGAGGAGTCAGTATCTGACTCATAGTGACCCTGTGTACAACAGATGAAACACCATTGTCAGTGCTTCTCTGCTATTCATAGGGTTTTCAATGGTGGATTGATTTTTGGGAGTGGGTTGCCGGGTCTGTCTCCCAAGCCTACAGCACCTGGTGTTCCCAGGCGGTCTCCCATCCAAGTACTAACCGGGCCGACCCTGCTTAGCTTCCGAGATCTGACAGGATCTGATGCCACAGGGCTACAGCTGCAAGCTAACTCCATACTGAGGAATGATGAAGGGAGAGAATCTCCAACTCGTGGAGGCTCACCTCTGTGTGAGAGGCCAGGGCTTGCAAAGGGCAGGGATCTGAGATATGCCCGCCAGGGGGATCTGCAGGTTTCACCCGTGTTCTGAAACAACGTGGCCTCAGGGTATGAGGACTGGCCCCACTATGCCACGAGACTGAAGGCAGAGAGATCCAAGATGGCTCGGCGAACAACGTGTCAGGAAACTCACTGACAGATTCGTGGTCCTGAGTAGCAGCTGGCACTTACGTCTGGCTTGCTGTGGAATTAGTCTTCTTGCTGTGTCCTCAGGGGACAGAAGGGCCAAGGGAGCTCTCTTGGGTCCCTTTTTGAAAGGACATTCATCCCGCTAGTGGCCTAATTACCCCACAAAGCCTCTCTTTCTGATACCGTCACATTGTGGGTTAAGATTTCAGCATATGAATTTCGGCAGACATGCACGCATTCAGCCGATAACATTGAATCTGGGCTAGCCTGGTAAGCGTTATAGAGGAACTGAACATAATCAAAGTCCATTATATTCATGTACGGAAATGTCCTAAGGAAACACTTTACTTTGTACAATTAATTTCTACCAAATTAATTTTTAAAGAGTCCCCTTGACCTGCACCTTCATCGTAAGTTCTGTGTCATTATCATCTCTTTTCATCTCCCTGGAGACACAGGAAAATAGGGAGTTAACAGCATGGTAATCTCTCAGCCCAAGGCCATGTTTAGGGTAAGACAAGGAGACACCAATAGAATACAGATTGTAAGGGAGCATAGAGAAACTCAGTACCTGCCAGTTGTGGTGGGATACACCTACAAGCCCAGCACTTGGGAGTGCAACACAGGAGGGTCACCTGTTCAAGGTCTGCCTAGGCTACAGAGCAAGAACTTGTCTCAAACGAAACCAAACAAAAACCCCCAGACCCCTCATGAGCCAAAACCAAATAAACCAAACAAGTAAACAAACAAAACAGTCAACGATGTTAATGCGATATTTAAAAGAATCAAAACAAATACAAAAGAACCCATGATGAACAAAACATCAAAAGTTTACATAAAGCTAGGCTGTTTGTCGCATAACCATGTTATCATGGAACAAAGGACAATTTTTTAAAAAAAATCTAATTTTTCTAAAAAAATACTGCGTTAAAACCCACATAACATAAAATGTACTACCTTAACCATTTCCAAGAGGACATTTGGCAGTGTTAAGTATATACTCTGTGTCCTGAATCTCCACAACTCTTTTTATCTTGTAAAAGTAAATTCTGTACCCATGAAACAACTTCACATTCTCTCCTCCCCATAGGACTTGCCCACATCATTCTATTTTCTGTCTCTGAATTTGACTACTATGTTGTTGTTGTTGTTAGGTGCCGTCGAGTCGGTATCTGACTCATAGCGACCCTCATAGGGTTTTCAATGGCTGACTGTTTGGGGATTGCCTTGGGAGTGGATTGCCAGGCCCTTCTCTCATTTTTGCGGTGCAGGGAATTGAACTCGGGACCTCAGAGACTACAGCGCAGCGCTCTCTCAACTGACCTAAATCCCAGCCCTTTGACTACTATAAGTGCCTCATATTAGTAAAATCAAACAGCATTTGTCTCTTGTGACTGGTGCATTTCACTAAGCATAATGCCCTCAAGATTCACCCATACTGTATTTTTTCAAGTTTGAATATTGTATTCTATGCACAGTCCCTATTTTGTTTATCCATGTCTATGTCAATGGACATTTGGGTTGTTTCTATCTTTTGCTTATTGTGAGTAACGTTGCTAGGAATAGGTACAGAAATACCTCTTCATAAGCAGCTTTTTTAAGATAAAAAACAATCATCTTCTCAGCAAATGCATGCCCCTGATGGTTATTTGTGAATTGGTTCTCCACTCTGCAGTCTTTGCTGTGAGGGGAGGGGTTTTCTGTAAGCTTTTGGTTCTTTGGTGGCAAAAGCAATTCCTAGCTTTAGGTGGTGGTGGTGGTGTTAGGTGCTATCAAGTCGGGTCCATCTGACTCATAGTGACCCTATGTACAACAGAATGAAACACTCCCTAACACTGTGCCATGCCTGGCACCATGTCAGTGCTTCTCTGCTATTCATAGGGTTTCCAATGGCTGACTGTTTCAAGATTGTTTCGAGAGTGGGCTGCCAGGTCCTTCTCCCATTTTATGTAGTGCTGAGGATCGAACTCAGGGCCTCAGAAAGCACAGAGCAGCACACTACCAACTGAGCTAAACCCCAGCCCAGCTTAAGATGTAGACGTCATTAAATCTTTAATACTCCACGGAGTTTGCAACCATGCCTGGTTACTGTTGAGCCAGACCTTTCCCATTCCCCTGAAGGTTACCCTTTCCTACACAGTATTTCATTTAATTTTTATAAGAAATCTGTGATAAATAGAAGACCCAGAAATACCTCAACACACCTATAGCCACCTGATTTTCAACAAAGGAGCAAAGCAAGTAAACTGGAAAAAGGACTGCTTTTTCAATAAATGGTGCTGGGAAACATGGTCTTCTGCATGCAGAAAAATGAAAGTGGATCCGCATCTCTCAATATACATGAGAGTTAACTCAAAATGGATAAAAGATCTCAATATAAAACCAGAAACTTTAAAACTTATAGAAGGCAAGATAGGCAATACACTCCATCATATAGGCATAGGAAAGTATTTCCTTAATAGGACTCCAATTGCTCAAGAAATTGCAACAAGAATAGATAAATGGGATTACATGAAATTAAAAAGCTTCTGCACAGCAAAAGAAACAATTAACAGAGTCAAGGAAATCCCCACGGAATGGGAAAAAATCTTCACATTTTAAACATCAGACAAAGGTCTACTAGAATTTATAAAGAACTCAAGAGAAAAACTCCCCAAAAAACAAACAACCCAACACAAATGGGCAAAGGAACTGAGTAGACAGTTCTCAAATGAAGAGGTCCATAAAGCCATGAAACACATGAAAAAATGCTCAATATCCATAGCCATTAGGGAAATGCAAATTAAAACAACTCTGAGATTTCACCTTACACCAGTAAGAATGGCCAAGATCAATAAAAGAAATAACAACAAATGCTGGCAAGGTTGAGGGGAAAAGGGAACACTCTTACATTGTTGGCGGAGTGGTAAATTGGTCCAACCACTGTGGAAATCAATATGGAGGTATCTTAAAAAACTGAAAATACATCTACCGTATGACCCAGCTATTGGGGATTTACCCAAAGGGAGCTGTGTCATCATACCACAGAGACACCTGCATCTCCATGTTCAATGCAGCACTTTTCACAATAGCAAGGATATGGAATCAACCAAAGTGCCCTTCAACAGAAGAATGGATAAAAAAACTATGTACATATACACAATGGAATACTACTCAGCAATCAAGAAAAATGAAATAAGGACATTCGCAGCAAAATGGACGGCATTAGAGAAAATTATTTTAAGTGAATGAACCCAAGCACAGAAAGAGAAACACCACATGTTCTCACTCATATGTGGGAGCTAAATCAAAATTATAAGAAGGAAAAATCCTATTCAAAGGTCGGATCAAAATAAAAGGAAAAAAAAAAAGCTAAGAATGGTGTTAATAAAAATGGTCTAGAAAATGCATACAATTGTTCTGACAAGATAAAAACAAAGTTCACTACAGGAAAAGTTTCTATCTTAAACAGAACTGGAACCCAAGGTCATATAGAAAAATATTACCAAGTAAACGATAGAGAAGACTTAGATGGGGAGGGTGTGGGGGCAAAGCATACAAGAGGGTAAGGGGGCACCTATATGAATAACGTACATCAAAATGCGTACATGGAAATGTCACAATGAAAAGCGTGTCAGAATGAATCACATTAAGGTGTACATTAAAAATTTCCAATAAAAAATTTAGTTTAAGATTAAAAAACAAGAAATCTGTGATATTAGCATTATAACCGAAAGAAACCGAGTCTACCAACTGAGCTAAACCCCAGCCCAATGGTCATCTAGGAAACTGACCGATTTTCCCATTAGAATGTGAAGTGAACATAATCGGAACGTCTTAACACGGATGTCTACTGTAGCTAATAAAAAGAATATCATTCATATTTCACTGGTCCAGACAGATTATGATAAATGGCTGCATGAACACATTTCAAGTGGAATTTATGTAGCCCAGTGAGTCCCATTATTTTTCCCTGTCAAGGAACTATTTTACCTTCTGCTGAATTATACAAATGTAGTTTCATTCTTATAACCTGATTTCTTCCCGTCTCTGAGCACCTGCGTCTTCTTTGTCATGACATCACCCTTTCTTTGTAGTGCAATTTGTCCCCCACAGCTACTTTGTTCCTTTTATCCTCAGGATATTCTTTTCAAGATTATCCTTTGAATGCTCTTCCTAATAATATTCTCAAGAACATTCTTGGCTGTCTTTCCCCACCACGTCTTTTGCTCAATTCTTCCATCTTCTCCTTTGTTCACCTTCTAACAACATCAGCCAGTTCATGACTTAGCTGTGTTACATATTAGTTTAGTAACGTCATCCTCTTCTCCTGCAAGTGCCCCCCAGTCCTTTGCTCCGTGAGTCAATTTCTACATCTCCACAAACTCTTTTCTTTTTTTCTTTCTTTTCTTTTTTCTTTCTTTTTTTTTTTTTTTTTTTTTTTTTTTTTTTTTTTTTTTTTGCATTACTGAGGGGCTGAACCCAGACCTCGTGCATGCTTTGCAAGCGCTCTGCCATGCACCCCTCAGCCCCTTTATTTATTATTTTTAAATTGGGGCAGAGTCTTACTAAGTTACACAGGCTCCCTCTGCCCTTGATCCTCCTGCGAGCCTTCTGCCTCTGCCTCCCGAGTCGCTGGGATCACAGATGTGCAGCATTGCGTCCGGCTCTGTGAACTCCTTACCCTCAGGACTAACATATGGAGGAAATGGAGAAAGACTGAATTCTCTCAGCGGATGGCATGGCAACCCTTGGCTTTTTTTTTTTTTTTTTTTTTTTTTTTTTTTTTTTTTTTTTTTTTTTTTTACTTTTTGAGACAGGGTCTCGCTAAATTACACAGACTGCCTCTGGTCTCGAACTTGTGATCTTCCTCCCTCTGCCTCCTGAGCCACTGGGATTACAGGAGTGCGCCACCGCACCCGGCTCACCCTTGGCAATTTCTTAGAAACATGTATTGAGAGGCCCATGGAGGCTGGAGGTGAGCCCTGTAGTGTCAGCTGATGACTCAGCTCCGTGTAGGGAGGGTGATTCCTGCCTCTAAGGAAGGCGGTCGGGGTTGGTGCAAAGTGGAGGAGGAGCCCATGACAGGAGGTGGTATGGGGTGCACTGTGTATCTCCCCCAGTCCAGCCGATGCCATAATCCCCCCAGGTGCTGGTTGGAAGTCAGCTCCGCAGGCTCTGATGCAACAATGTAAGCAGCAGGAAGAGGACCAGCAGCCCAGAGCAGGGGCACTTGGGAAGGTCAGAGAAGCCCTGGCATGAGTGGGGGAGGCATCAGGGAGCCTCATGAGGGCCTTTCCGAGACGTTGGTGAATTCTGAGAGCTCAGTGCCTCTTGCCTCTCTCTGTGCCCCTCTCACACCTCCACCGGTGGCCTCAGTGCTGGCTCATGGTACCATGAAGCAAAGCCCTTCCAGACGCTTCTATGCAGATAAATGCTCACATCAATAGTAATCTCAGACAGGTGCCATAGCGCATGCCTGCGATCCCAGTGACACAGAAGGCTGAGGCAGGGATTGTGAGTTCAAGGCCAGAGGCAGCCTGTGCGATATAGTGGGACCCTGCCTCAACATAAAAATTAAAAATGGGGCTGGGGTGTGGCTCAGTGGCAGAGCACTTGCCTAGCCTGTGCAAAGTCCTGGGCTCAACTACTAATACTGCAAAAAAATAATAATACATCCACCTGGGTGCTAGGATTTAGCTCAGTTGGTAGAGCGCTGCTCTGCAGTCTCTGAGGTCCCAACTTCGATTCCCAGGACCGCACAATGGGAGAAGGACCTGGCAGCCCACTCCCAAGGCAATCCCGAAACAGTCAGCCATTGAAAACCCTATGAGGGTCACTATGAGTCGGATACTGACTTGACGGCACCTAACAACAACAACAACAACATCCACCTGGGTGTGATGTCACATACCTATAATTCCAGCACTTGGGAGGCTGAGGCAGGAGGATCTCAGGTTTGAGGCCAGCCTGGGCTACATAGTGAGTTCCATGCCAGCCTGGACCATATAGTGAGATCCTATCTCAAACAGCAGCAACAGCAAGAACAAGAACAACAAAAACAACAACCAGCATTCCATCAGAGTAAGTGTTTCATGAGCAACTTACAAGAAGTCTGAAAGTGTCCCTGTGGATGGAAGCCGTGCAAACCACACCACCACCTGCCATCCCCACCCGCACCAACTCTCTCTCCCTCCCTGAGAGCCAGGAATCACTTGCCCTGTCCCGAGCTGAGTGGCCAGCTGACACTCAAGGGCTCGCCTCCAACCTCCATGCGCTTATCAATACGTGTTTCTGAGAAAGTACCAAGAAGAATTTTCATGTCGCTTGCTGAGAGAATTCAGTTTCTCCATCGTCACCATACATTAGCATTCTGAGGGCAAAGAGCTCGTGGAGATGCAGAAATTGATCCATGGAGCAAAGGGGTGGGGGACGCTTACAGGAGAGAGGAGGGGGGCTGTCCTATCTCTTGGGGTTGGTGGTACAAGTAGTAGGAATGAGTGGAAATGAAGAGAAGCCTGTCTGAGGGCAGGATGTGCCTAGAGTGAGGATTTGATGGTTTGTGGACTCAATAGTTTCTGTGGAGGCTGGATCACCAGCCGAGAGAAAGAGAGAGAGAGAGAGAGAGAGAGAGAGAGAGAGAGAGAGAGAGAGAGAGGATGTGAGAGGGAGCCATCTTGTTCCCAGGTGTTGTTGTTAGGTGCCGTCCAGTCGGTATCCGACTCATAGCGACCCTCAGAGGGTTTTCAATGGCTGACTGTTTCGGGATTGCCTTGGGAGTGGATTGCCAGGTCCTTCTCCCATTTTTGTGGTGCTGGGAATTGAACCCTGGACCTCAGAGACTGCAGCACAGCGCTCTACCAACTGAGCTAAATCCCAGCCCCTGTTCTCAGGTAAGGAAAATATTCGCCAGCTGAATCAAGAATCCTTTGGAGGTGAAAACGACACCTTTGTGAAGACACCGGTTCCCATGGCTGTGCTTCGCTCCAGCAGCCCTAATTCACTGACAGAAGAGGAGAAGGGAGCCGTCAGGGTTAATCTGGGGCTGGGGGGTCTGTAGAGC
The DNA here is from genome assembly GCA_007922755.1 of Pedetes capensis. Taxonomy (NCBI): domain Eukaryota; kingdom Metazoa; phylum Chordata; class Mammalia; order Rodentia; family Pedetidae; genus Pedetes; species Pedetes capensis. The sequence goes on from VMDO01018725.1 coordinate 22,549, forward strand.
AGGATGGTGTCCATTCTAGTGTTTTCTTTTGAGGTCCTGGTGCCAAGGGAAGAGGGAATGGGTAGGAACCCACCGTCAGCAGAATTGCCCCTCCAGGGCAGCACCGCCCCCTTGTGGAGCTTGTTACATTGGTGATAACAGGATGGAGGGATGTTTTGCACTGGTTTTAAGTACCTTGGGCAATTTTAGTTCAAACTTGTGCTGCCACCTTCATTTTCTCCTGCTATGGTTTCTTTCACTTACTGTAATTCCATGGGTTGAAAGTGGTTGATCTCTGATGACTTCGTGTTATCTCCCTAACCATCATTATCCTTCACTCTTTGGTCTGTTTGTCTTTTCTGGCTTTTTCCTACGTTACAGCTCAGGTCTGACACCTAGTGGTGGGTTAGTATGCAGCTCAAGAAACGCTAGGCTTGCTTCAGTTCAGCCAGAAAATGACAGTAAGTAATCATTTCCTTCCGTCAGGAAAAGCAAACTATAGAACTTCCTCTTTATCAAGCAATGGAAAGGACTATACGTTCCCTCAGGAAAGCAGAGGATGGCCAGAAAATAATAAAAGCTTTCTTGGAAATGCTTTTCTGAGAGTGGGTTTAGCCAAAATGTATACGAAACGGAATAAAAGCAGATTGGGATTTTGAAGGAAAAGATCTCTCAAATTCAGGGGAGGTATGGCAAACAATTTTCTGAATGTAAAGCCATTTGGGAAAGCTGTGTGCTCTTGGATAAGAGCACACTTGCATACTTTAGTTTTTTTTCTATTTTCCTTCCTTCTTCACCCTTTACTACACGTAAGGGAGGGTCTCTGTATCTTCCAGGTCGGATAGGAGTTGGTAGATTATAGCTGTTTGACTTTTATCCACAACTTCTGGATGTGATAAGCTGTGGGAACCAAGTTTAGATTCTGCAATTCTGATTCTCTTACAGGATTGAGGATTAGCTTCTATGAACTGGCAGTGTACTTTTCAACTATATTTTTGTAATTGAGCATTAATTTTTTTTAGAAAAAAAGTCTTACATGTTTATTACCAAAAGATAACTTACAGACACAATTATTGATGTAATTTTCAATCTTTTGGAATTGTAGATTATCTGTTTCTCTTTTGTAACAGACATTGTGAAAGTTATGGAAGCCAACTTGAGGTGGTAAAGGTGGAAGGAAAGAAGGGAAATAGAATGACAGGTCCATTGGCCTCATAGGAAGGATGGTGAGTAAGATCCAGGACCCATTTCATGAGAGAAGGGGCAGGTGCTTTGCATATTGAAGGGTGCCACAAAGATACCCCGGGAACAATTTGGAGCGTCCTTGATTGGCCCTGGTCGCAGTGTTTTAAAATTGCAAACATTTCTGCCATTAGGGTCACTATGAGTCGGACAGTGACTCAATGGCACCTAACAACAACTTTTTTTTTTTTTTTTTTTTTTTTTGGTACTGGGGGTTGAACCCAGTACCTTGCGCCTGCGTGCTCTGCAAGTGCTGGACCACTGAGCTGCACCCTCAGCCCATTTTTTTTTACTTTTTTGAGACAGGGTTTTGCTAAATTACGCAGACTGCCTCTGGTCTCGAATTTGCGATTCTCCTGTCTCCGCCTCCCGAGCCGCTGGATTACATGCGTGTGACACTGCACCTGGCTCTAACAACAACAACTTTGAAGATAGTAGTTTTTGTACCAATCATCAGTTTGGAATGGATAGCAAAGAACAGACTGCAGTAGTGACCAAGAAGCTTAAAATCAAAGGCCTTCCTTTTTAAGAGACCTTTAGCCAGCTACTGAAAACAGAACAGATTATCAAAGGCTTTCTTTCAAACAGGGCAACCAAATGAGAACCATTGTAGTCATGGGAAAATTACTTTTGTGGGATGTTTTGTGTCTAAACTTTCTTGGAAGATGCTGTGAAAATGAAGAAACAAGAACCATAGTGCCTTCGTCCAAGAATAGTGGATGTCAGAGTGTGGTCTTATCTGTAAGTCTGACAACTAGGGCTCTGGATAAAAAAAGTCATGTCCTGAAAAGGGATCATATTAATCCGCCTCACCATTTTCACCAGGAAAACAGACTGGAGGCTGCTGATATAACTGTATTTTCTTTTCTTATTTCTTTTCTTTTCCTTTCTTTTTTCTTTTCTTTTCTTGTAGTGCTAGGGATCAAACCCAGGGCCTCCATGCATGCTAAGCAACTACTCTACACACTGAGCTAAGCATCCAACCCTAATTATATTTTCATTGTGCACCAGATTCCTTATCATTGGTGGCTAGACAGAAAAGAGTTAGCATAACAGGCCCAAATATTATTCTTTGACAGGACTACTTACAAGGTTGGCCCTTGCCATCCACCTGGGAACTTAGATTTGGAGACAGTCCTCATGATTAACTGAGGAGTGGCTCACTGTGTCTTAACTATTTGTGCAAATGATATGTTGTTGTTGTTGTTAGGTGCCGTCCAGTCGGTATCCGACTCATAGTGACCCTCATAGGGTTTTCAATGGCTGACTGTTTCGGGATTGCCTTGGGAGTAGATTGCAGTTCCTTCTCCCATTTTTGTGGTGCTGGGAATTGAACTCAGGACCTCAGAGACTGCAGCGCAGCGCTCTACCAACTGAGCTAAATCCCAGCCCCGCAAATGACATAGTCACACTGAATACTTGTTTTTCTCCTGGGAGTTCAGAATTTGAGTATGTGCTGAGCAGAGAGTGCCCACGGGAACAGCCCTCAGCCTTCAATAAAGCCCTGGGCACAGCAACTCCAATAAACTTTTTAATTGGCAACATTTACATCTGTTATCATACTTTGCTGCTGGGGAAATTTATGTGCAGGAAATGTAGATGTCAAAGGATGGTCTGATGGCTCAGTGTGACACCCCAGCTGTGGGGAGCCTCAGGGACTCCATCGAGAGAGGACTCTGGGAACCTGTGCTCAGTTTCGCCCAACTTTGCCCCACGTGCCGTTTTCAGCTGTTGGTTTTGCTTTGTGTCTTTTACTGCAAAGAGTCAACTATACGGAGAGTAGAGCCGGGACTGGGAGTGCAAATGCATGCTGAGTCGTCAGAGTCCTCCTAACAAACTGTCACACCTGGACTGCTCTCGGGAAACCCTACCCAGTGGCTCTAACAAGAAGCATGCAGGGCTATGGCCTCGAATTTTGGAAAATTGCTTTGGTTCTACATTTAGTATGTTTAGTAGTGTAGGGTGGGTGTGCTGCAGAGGGTAGGGTGGACCCTTGCAGGAAAGAGGAAAGGCATAGAGGTTTGTATCCTACCTATGACCTGAGCAAGCGACTTGAGTTTGCTCTAAGCTTCAGTTTTTTCCCCTCCCTCCTTTCTTCTCTCCTTCCTTCCTTCCTTCCTTTTCTTTTTCTCTCTCTCTCTCTCTCTCTCTCTTTTCTCTTTCCTTCTTTCTTTCCTTCTCTTTTGAAATCTGAATTAGAGCCAGGCACGGTGGCACACGCCTATAATCCCAGCGGCACAGGAGGCGGAGGCAGGAGGATCGCAAGTTTGAGACCAGAGTCAGTCTGCGTAATTTAACAAGACCCTGTCTCAAAAAAGCAAAAAAAAAAAAAAAAAAAAAAGGGCTGTGGGCGCAGCTCAATGGTCCAGCACTTGCAGAGCATGCAAGCACGAGGCCCTTGGTTCAACTCCCAGTACCACACACACACAAAAAAAATTATTTTAGATTCTAAAACACGCGCTCACAAATCCATACCAATTAAATACAATAAAGTTGACAGGATAAAAATTATAGGTTTTGTTTTTCCTTAAACAGACAAAAGTAAAATACTACAGTCAGCTCACTATACACTGAAATCATGAACAGCAGCATTTTTTTTTTTTTTTTTTTTGCAGTACTGGGGGTTTGTTGAACCCAGGGCCTCGCGCCTGCATACTCTGCAAGTGCTGGACCACTGAGCTGCACCCCCAGGCCATTTTTTACTTTTTGAGACAGGGTCTCACTAAGTTACGCAGACTGCCTCTGGTCTCGAACTTGCGATTCTTCTGCCTCCACCTCCCAAGCCTCTGGGATTATGGGCATGCGCCACCGCGCCCGGCAAACAGCAGCTTTTCAATAAAGCCTCCAATATCTTACTCATAGCTTCAATTTCTTTACAGGTAAAATATAAACAATGATATTTACACCAAAAGATTATTCTGGGGATCAAATGAGATAATGTATATAATAAAACGTAGCTCAGACACCTGCCGTGGCACATGCTTCTAATCCTAACAACTCAAGAGGCTGAAGCAGGAGGATCTCAGGTTCGAGGCCAGAGGCAACCTGCACAATTTAGCGAGACTCTGTCTCAAAATAAAAATAAAAACGGGGCTGGGGTGCAGCTCAGTGGTAGAGCACTTGCCTAATATGTGTGAGGCCCTGGGTTCAACACTCCCAGAAACAATAAGAAAATAAAGCAAAAAACAACCCCAGCCTCAAATCATCCAAATGATGACAAATGAGTTTAAATCTGGGTGTGGTGGCACATAGCTGTAATCCCAGCACTCAGGAGGCTGAGGCAGGAGGATTGAGGGTTCAAGGCCAGCCTGGGCTACACAGTTGTTGTTAGGTGCCATCGAGTACCCAACTCAGACCCTACATACAGCAGGCGAAACACTATTGTCAGTGCTTCTCTGCTATTCATAGGGTTTTCGATGACTGTTTTTTGGGAGTGGGTCTGTCTCCCAAGCCTACAGCATCTGGTGTTCTCTGGCAGTCTCCCATCCAAGTACTAACCAAGCCCGACCCTGCTTAGCTTCTGAGATCTGATGGGATCGGATGCCACAGGGCTATGGCTGCAGGCAGGATACATAGTTGTTGTGTTGTTGTCAGGTGCCATCGAGTCAGTATCTGACTCATGGAGACCCTCATAGGGTTTTCAATGGCTGACTGTTTCGGGATTGCCTTGGGAGTGGGTTGCCACGTCCTTCTCCCATTTTTGTGGTGCTGGGAATTGAACTCGGACCTCAGAGACTGCAGCGCAGCACTCTACCAACTGAGCTAAATCCCAGCCCAGGATACATAGTAAGGCTCTCAAAAAGCCAGGAATACAAAACAAAACAAAATTCATCCAGCAGGGGGCGACAAAACTACATGTGGGATTTACATATATCTGAGAGCGTGTCGGGAGAGATTGTTGAAGTTGTTTTAAGAGAGATTATTACACTATTGTTGTTGTTGTTGTTAGGTGCCGTCGAGTCGGTATCCGACTCATAACGACCCTTATAGGGTTTTCAATGGCTGAGTGCTTCGGGATTGCCTTGGGAGTGGATTGCCAGGCCCTTCTCCCATTTTTGTGGTGCTGGGAATTGAACTCGGGACCTCAGAGACTGCAGCGCAGCGTTCTACCCACTGAGCCAAATCCCAGCACTATTACACTATTATATGCTTTTTATATACTGTAAAATTTTTCCTGAAAAGCTGAATGAACAACTTGGCTTCAATGGCTGGTTATTGCACTGGGGTAGAGAGACGTTATGAAAGAAATTGTGGTGAGGAGAATATTTTTGTTTCAGAGTTGGCCAACCTTAGTAAAGGAATTTTTCTTTCTTTTTTTTCCTTTTATCTTTCTTTCTTTCTTTTTTTTTTTTTTTAAGTAAAGGAATTTTGACTGCTGGCCATAGTCCTGGCCGAGGCAGTTTGTATTCTTAAGGTCACTGACTCATAAATGAAAAAGAAACCAAACCCAAGACATCAGTTTTTAATTTAAAACAAAAAATTGCTGTTAAGAAACAGGGTTAAGTTAAAAAATTCAAGAGCGGAATCACAGATTTGAGTCACTAATTGTCGGATAATAATGATAATTTGATGTCTTTGAGTGAAAATAAACCTTTTTTTAAAAAAATTAATCTTTTTACTCCTTAGCATTTACTCCCTTTTCCTAACAGTCCTGCCAACTTCCGAACATGTTTCCCCTTCCTTAGTGGGAGAGAGAATCCAGTGGTCTGCCTCATACTTTAGAAGTGCCTTTTTCGGCCGGGTATGGTGGCGCACGCCTGTAATCCCAGTGGCTTGGGAGGCGGAGACAGGAGGATCGCAAGTTTGAGACCAGAGGCAGTCTGTGTAATTTGGCGAGACTCTGTCTCAAAAAGTTAAAAAAAAAAAAAAAAAGGCTGGGGGTACAGCTCAGTGGTCCAGCACTTGCAGAGCGTGCAGGCAGGAGGCCGTGGGTTCAACCCCCAGTACCACAAAAAAAAAAAAAAAAAAAAAAAAAAAAGAAGTGCCTTTTTTGCATGGCCTGGCAGAGTAAAGTCTCTTTTGGGATCATGACAAATCGAATTGTAGCAGCAGCCTCCTTGACCAGATTGTTTGTGCTAAGAACTGATCGCCCTTCAGCTCCTGTTTTACATCCTGTAGAGACATCCCAGCTGGTCTGCAGGGCCCACTCTCTTAGCTTGCTCACTGATTCTCAGAACAACCAAGTTACAATAACCTGTCTTTTACTGGAGGCAGCCCCTACGTGTCTGTCAGCTTGTTATTCTGTGGGGGCTTGCGTGTTGTGGTGATGCTGAAAGCTATGCCACTGACATCTCAGATACCAGCAAGGCCACCCATGGTGGACAGGTTTCAGATGAGCTTCCAGACTAAGACAGACTAGGGAGAAGAACCTGGCAGCCCACTCCTGAAACAATCAGCCCTTGAAAACCCTATAGGGAGCAAAGAAACACTATCAAATATAGACTAAGATAGACTAGGGAGAAGGACTTAATAGCCCCCTCTTGAAACAATTGTTGTTGTTAGGTGCCATCAAGTCAGCAAAACTGACTCCTAGCAACCCTGTGTACAACAGAATGAAACACTCCCTGACACTGTGCCATGCCTGGCACTATTGTCAGTGCTTCTCTGCTATTCATAGGGTTTTCAATGGCGGATTGTTTCGAGAGTGGTGACTATAACTAATGTATTGTAGAACCTGCTAAGAAAGGCTAGGTGCTGTGGCACACACCTGTAATCCCAGCAACTTGGGAGGCTGAGACAGAAGGATCTTGAGTTCAAGGCCAGAGGAAGCCTGCATATCTTAGTGAGACCCTGTCTCTAAGTAAACAAACAAATAAATAAGAATATAAATAATTTAAAAAGAGGGCTTAGGTGCAGTTCAGTGGTAGAGCACTTGTCTAGTATATACAAGGCCCTGGGTTCAACTTTACATTAATGGAAAAAGAAAAGAGAAGAGAAGAGAAGAGAAGAGAAGAGAAAAGAGAAGATTCCTGAGAGTAAATTTTATGTGTTCTCACTACACCAAAAAAGGATGTAAAGTAATACGTATGTTACGTAGCATGAGTCAGCCAGTCCATAATGTATACATACAGTATCAAACCCTCATGTTGCAACACTAAATATATACAGTGAGTTTATAATGATACTAAATAAACTAGAAAATCCTAGGAAATCAACTCATTATTTTGAAACATGATTAAGAAAAAGAATCATGCATTTATCCTGTCTTTCCTGTGCAACTGTATAACTTGGTAATCAAGTTGTAAATAAAGGGATGTTTATTACATAAAAGGATTATAGTTAATATATAAAAAAGATCAGATTTGACCATTTTGCAAATCACTAATAAAATAATGAAATAGTATTGAACATCCACAGTAGCTAATGCTATAAAAGGGACCGACGTATTGGGCATCCTGATAGAAGAAAGAAGTATTACGTATTCTACGTTCTTTTTTTTTTTTTTTTTTTTTTTTTTTTTTTTTTGGCGGTACTGGGGGTTGAACCCAGAGCCTCGTGCCTGCATGCTCTGCAAGTACGGGACCACTGAGCTGCACCTCAGCCCATTTTTTTTACTTTTTGAGATAGGGTCTCGCTAAGTTACGCAGACTGCCTCTGTTCTCGAACTTGCGATCCTCCCACCTCCGCCTCCCGAGCTGCTGGGATTACAGACATGCGCCACCACGCCCGGCCCGTATGCTACATTCTTATAAGACAAATTGAACCTGAATCTAATCAGGCCTCTAGAGTCATCAGGAAGCAAAAAGGCAGAGGGACATGGTATCCTCTAATACAAGGATGAGGGCTGCAAAGTCCAGGTGGTAGGAAACTCCCAGGGCCAAACAACTTGGCTTCTCTTACAAATAAATTATAAGGGAAAAGAAGGAGCTTATTGGTGAAAAGATAATTATAAGATATATCAGTCAATCACAGTGTGAGGAGCCCATGTAGATCTTGATTTTTTTTAATGATAACTCCTCATCCATTTATGACAGTTAGGAGATACTTGGAAATCTGAACATTGGCTATTCAACAATATTAAGGATGTTTTAGATTTAATGTTGGCATCTGGTTTTAGTTTTAAAAAGTCATTCCTTTTAGATGTTAGATGTGTGTATATATACACACATACATATACACACACACATATGGATGATACAGGGACTGAAATTTGCCTTAAAATCATACTGGATGGCTGGGTGTGGTAGTGCACACCTGTAATCCCAGTGGCTCAGGAGGCGGAGGCGGGAGGATTGCAAGTTCGAGACCAGAGGCAGTCTGTGTAATTTAGCAAGACCCTGTCTCAAAAAGTTAAAAAAAAAAAAAAAAAAAAAAGGGCTGGAGGTGCAACTCAATGGTCCAGCACTTGCAAAGCGTGCAGACACGAGGCCCTGGGTTCAACCCCCATCACCACACACATACACACAAAATCATACTGGATGGGGAGATGTTGTTAGGTGTGGTTGAATCATGTCCAACTCACAGCAACCCTCAGAGGGTTTTCAAAGGCTGATTGTTGTGGGATTGCTTTGGGAATGGATTGTCATATGCTTCTCCTGTTTTTGCAATGCTGATGAAACCCTGAGGCCTCAGAGACTACACAGCAGCACTTTACCAACTGAACTAAACCACAGCTGGATGGGACGGAAGCAGACAGGAAATATGAATGGGAGCGTGGTTGGCTGTGTGTTGCTGGATATTGGCTTAGGTGATGGATTCATGGATGATCATTACATTATTCTGCCTGCCTTTCCAAGTGTGTGAAATTCTCTGTCATGGGAATTTTTAAAACAAGAGTAGTTACATTTTCTAAACGACTGTTTCCTGTCAAATTTGACAAAGAAGAAAAGTGGGTCAAGTTAATTCTGTTTTTCATAACATCCAAAAAGGTAAATACCTAACTACGATCAATAGCTGCCTTTAGGGGTAGGATGACAAAGATAGATCAAGGAAGATTTTTTGTTTCACAGCCATCTCTGACCATATGGCTGTTCTTAGAAGGGAGGGAGCAGGGAATGTTTCCCCAGTCTGACTCAGAGGCAAGGGGGTTTTGGCTTTACCTTACATACTCTTGTAATTGCCCATGTGTCTGTCAGCTTGTGGTGCTGTGGGGGTTTTGTGTGTTTCTGTGATGCTGAAAGCTATGCCACTCATGGTGGACAGGTTTCAGCTGAGCTTCCAGACTAAGACAGACTAGGGAGAAGGACCTGGCAGCCCACTCCCGAAGCAATCAGCCATTGAAAACCCTATGGAGAGCAAAGAAACACTACCAAATATAGTGCAAGAAAATGAGCCCCCCAGGCTAGAAGGCATCCAAACAATGACTGGGGAAGAGTTGCCTCCTCAGAGTAGAGTCGACCTTAAGGATGGAAATGTAGTAAAGCCCTTGGCAACTCCATTTGCTGATGTGGTGTGACTCAAAATGAGAAGAAACATAGTGACTTCAACAATGGCTCAAACACAAAAAGATCATGTGCGGGACAGTGCCGAATAGCGTTGCTTTCTGTTGTACAGAGAGTTGCTATGAGTCGGACCCAACTCGATAGCACCTAACAAACAACAATTCTTGTAATATTTCCTTTTTTACAAAAAACATATACAATACACTTTTATAAAAAGTTTTAAGAGAATTTTTGTTTGTGCTTTTGTGTCCAAAACTCAGGAGGTCATGAACTCCCAATTCCCTAAAGCAACAAAAGCATTTTTTGCAATAAGGGTCACTGAAATGAACGAGCATCATATTTTGATATATAATATTACAATGCATTTTAAAAGCTTCATAATTACATAATTCTGGGTAATAAGCACAATCAAATAGAGCACACTGGTGAGGCATAAATCAAAACTGGAAAATTTGTGTAGAGCCAAAGGAAATGAGGCCAAGGGCTAGAGCCAGAGACTCCCCACCCAGTCTTCCGGGTATTTAGTTTAGCAAAATTTTGGCTGACCCAACAGGAATGTGGGATACTGTATAAAATTTTTTTTTAAAAAGTGTTCATTTTTCTTATCCTTTCTTGAGTGTCTGTAACATTCGGTCTCCCTTGAAAGACATTTGTAAAAGTAACACATTTTAGAAAATTTGTAAAAATATAGAAAAGTTGAAAGATACAAATTTACATCTTAGAACATAGGATATTGACTGAACTTATTTATAAGTAGAAATCAAGGCAGAAAGCAGGCAATGTAATTTATGATCAATGTCTGCAAAGTACTCTCATTTTTATAATCTGTAGTTTCAAATAGGTCACTCCAGGCAGAAAATCACTTCTTCATTCAATTTAGCGGATGTAGGACACAACATACATGATAAAGTTTTACTTTTCTCTTCACTGCAAACCATAAAGAAAGCATTTATAAGGCAACTCCTATTTATATAGTAAGGTGCTGTAGGGGTAATTATGTCCATAACAACTATTCGCTCAACAAATATTTATGGTCTGCCTACTGTTTGCCAGGCATCATTTTAAGCACTTTGGGTACCAAGGTGAACAAAGCAAAAATTCATTCTATTACGGAGCTTATGATAGAGTTAATATTGCACACACACACATATTCATATAGATAAAGAGATAAACAGAATGATTGCTGTCAGGTGCTGCCAAGTAGGTGTCCGACTCACAGTGACCCTATGTACAACAGGCAAAACAGTATTATTAGTGCTTCTCTGCTATTCATAGGGTTTTCAATGGCTAATTGGTTTTTGGGAGTGGGTTGCTGGGTCCTTCTCCCAAATATAAGGATACAGAATGGTAAAATCTGGGAAGAAAACCAAACCAGGGTTATACTAGTTATGAGTCTGCTAATGATTATCCCTCCATGGCACCTAACAACAACAAAGATTATCACATATTGAAAGCTTACTATGTAGCACGTGAAGCACCATAAGCTCTATATTTATAGTGAGTTAGGTACCATGGAGTCAAATCTGACTCATGGTAACCCTATGTATAACAGAATGAAACAATTGTGCTGTGCACATGAGTTTTTTTAACTGTGAGTTCATTATGGTAGACACTGTGTTTCTTATTTTGAGTCATGCCACATCTACAAAAGGAGGTCCTAGGGACTTTACTTCATTCCCATCATTAAGGTCAACTCTGCTTTGAGGAGGCAACTCTCCCCCAGTCATCTTGCCTTCCTGGGCAGGGGGCTCATTTTCCTGCACTATGTTTGAGTGTTTCTCTGCTCTTCATAGGGTCTTCAATGGCTGATTGTTTCAGGAGGGGGCTGCCAGGTCCTTCTCCCTAGTCTGTCTTAGTCCGAAGCTCAGGTGAAACCTGCCCACTATGGGTGGCCCTGCTGGTATCTAAAATACCAGTGGCCTAACTTTCAGCATCACAGCAACACACGAGCCCTCACAACATGACAAGCTTGACAGACATATTCATAACCTCATCTAAATCCCACAATTTGCGGAGTGTAGACATTACTATTTCCCCATTACAGATATGGAAGTTTAGGCTTAAAGAGGCAAAGTTCACACAGTGAGTAAATGGAGGAGGCATATTTAGTCCAATGTACCTATCTCCCTCCCCTCTGTCCCATCTGTCTTTAAATTCTAAACCTTGAGGTCTTAACCATTACAATGAAGGTACAGTAGAGACGAAAGGTCATGTTAATACCCAGTAGCCTCATTGTTAGTGTTGACAGCCATGTTATATACTCTGTGACTCACTTTTCTCCTCTGTAAGATCATGAGAATACCTACTATATAAAGTTATTTTTAGGATGATGTGACAAAATACCTGTAAGCTGGTAAGAGCATATCTGGCTTATCAGAAGCCATATTGTCAAATATAACTGATGGGCAGTGGCTATGGGCTTAGTGTGTACCCGGAACTGAGGATACTTTGTAAGAGGTGCAGGTGTGGTCCAATATACAAATCGTAAGTACTTGGAGAACACTGGGAGAGCCCTTGGTGCCTGGGGAAGAAGTACCGGAAGCACATTAAAGACAAACCACGCCCACTTCCTGTTGGCTTCAGACAGGCTCTGAATGCTGGTGAAACTGTGAAGAAAGAGTAGCATCTAGGTGTTCAATCAAACTACTTTCCAAAAGTCAACATCTGTGGGGAGCGGAGCTTGCCTTTTCACTCAGTGAGGACCTCAACTTGTTTCAATAGCAGAGCCTCAAATAATCAAAACTACCTGGAAACCTTCTTAAAAACACAACGTTCTACATCCTCCATGGTGATAAGGTCCATGGTGGGGCAAATTTGAAGGCCACTAGTGTTAAGGGAACAAAATGATTTGTTCATGGTTGTAGCCCCCAAACCTAGAGCACTGTCTGGCACGTGGAGGATATTCAAGCAGTATTGGCTGAATGAATCCCTTTTATTCTCTTCCTCTCTTTTGCTTTCTTTTCCTGTAGAATGTTCTGTGACTCTGGGCTGAGTATTCAATGTAGAATCTTCCCAGTGACGGACCTTCTGTAGAGGAAAAAGAGGTGACTTTACCTTCGATGGAATTTAAGGGGACATGGCCAGGCTTGCTTGCCTCAAACTTTCAGAAGGATGAGCAATTTCTACCACGGCCACCATTTCTGTGCTGAGAGGTCTGGTTGCTAAGAAACCCCTCATCCTACACATACTGCAGTGCATTGTGGGGAGAAAGATGTTCTCCACTCTTTCATATATTTTGTCCTTTTGAGGGGAAGTTGTTTCAGAGAGGAGGGTCCATCTGGTTCCTGTTCCTACATCTTGACTAGAAGTGGAAATACATGAGTCATTTTCAATGATTTTATTCCCCAGACATTTTGTGGTTGGCTTTTGGCTTTAATTTACAGTTTTCAGATGACTAATGGTGTTGGAAACTTTTTCATTCGTTCACTGACCATTTGTATGGCTTATTTCGATGAAATGTCGATTTTAATCCTTTACCTTTTAAATAAAATTGAGTTATCTTTTCTTTCAGTGGAAGGAATTCGTTGTATATAATAGACATGAGTTCTTTGTGAAATACCTATTTTGAAAATATTTTCTTGCAGTCAGTAACTTGTCCATTCTTGTTTTGTTTTTCTTTTTTCCCTGTATTGATAAATGTTGGTGGGGTACAGAGTAATACAGCATTTGCTTTTTTCATTATGCAACTATTATATCACTTTTGGTTACACTTTCATTAACTTATAAAGTTTATGGAACCTTTTGACTAATAGGTAGTAAAACTTGTATGCATGTATGGGTTATGTTCCCCTATTTTTCCCACATACTCATGAAGTTGCACCCTTTATACTGAGATTATCCTCTCTCCCTTTATCCCTTTACATTGTTTCTCCTCCCCTTCCCACCTTCCACAACCCTTACTTCCCTTTGCTAGTCCCCTCCCTCCTACTTTCTACTGTTTGCATTTTCCCTTCTTCATTAAGTTTAATTGTTCATTTTTATATATCTACTCATGTATAGTTTTTTCCTCCTTAAAGTAAGATTCAGCTCCCACATCTGAGTGAGAATATAAGGGATTTCTCTTTTTGAGCCTGTGTTTGTTCACTTAGATGATATTCTCTGGTTCCATCCATCTGGTTTGTTTTTTTGAAACAGCTTCTCACTGTGTATCCCGGGCTTGCCTGGAACTCACTATATAGATCAGGCTGGCCTTGATCTTCAGTCAATCTTCCTGCCTCCTTAGAGGCTGGGATTATAGGCATGCCCCACCCGGCCCAGTTCACTTTTCTTAATAATTGTTTTTTGTTAAGCAGAAGTGGGTTTTTTTGTTTTTGTTTTTGTTTTTTACTGTACTGGGGAGTTGACCCTGGGGCTTCATGCATGCTTTTTGCAAGCGCTCAACCACTGAGCCATACCCTCAGCCCGGGGTTTTCTTTTTTAAAATGACACATATATTTAAAATTAACACATAATTTTACATATTAATGGGATATAGTATGCTATTTCTATACACGTACACCATGTGTAATGATCAGATCAGGGAAACTGGCATATCTAGCACCTTGGAAATTTATCACTTCTTTGCTTTGGCAACATTTCAAATCCTCGATAGTCGCTATATTGAAATGTTCAATTACTTGTTGCTAGCCATAATTATCCTATGGTGCTATTGAACATTAGATGCTATTTCTCCTAAAGTATGGCGCCTTTAATAAATGGTGCTGAAAAAACTGGATATCCCCATGCTAAAAGTAAAACTCGACCCCAATTTGTTGCCCTGTGCAGAAATCAAATCAAGGTGGACCAAAGACATAGAAAGACAGGAAACTAAGGCTACAAGAAACCACAGAGAAAACACTTCAAGACATTACTATGGGCAATGAATTTCTGGATAGAACCCCCAAAGAACCAGAGACAAAAGTGAAAATTGACCAACTGGATTATATCAAACTAAAAGGCTTTGCACAGCAAAGGAAACAATCAGGACAGTGAAGAAACAGCCTATAGAGTAAGAGAAAATATTTGCCAACCATTCATCTGACCAAAGGTTAACTTCCAGTAAATATAAGGAACTCAAAATAAATAAATAAATAAATAAGCAAACAACAAAGACCTGAGTAATAAAATTTAAAAATGGGGAAATGATTTGAATAGACACTTCTCAAAATAAGAAATACAAATGCCCGAAAAACATGTAATCAGTGAAATGCAAATCAAAACTACAAGGAGGCTGAGATGTAGTTCAATAATAGAGTGCTCACCTAGCGTGCCCAAGGCCCTGGGGTACAATCCCCAACACACACGTGCGCGCACACACACAAAACCTGGCTCACGCCTATAATCCCAGTACTTGAGAGGCTGAGGCTGGAGGACTGACGTAATTTCAAGGCCAGTCTGGACTATATAGCAAGACTATATCTCAGAAAAAAACCCCAGAAACAAAAAACAAACAAAAACAAAACAAAACAAAAACAATACTCTACAATGAAACGACATTTCACCCTGATTAAAATAGCATTTCACCCAGTTAGAACAGCTATTATAAAAAATAACAAATGCAAGCTGGGCGTGGTGGTGCACGCCTATAATCCCAGTGGCTCCGGAGGTGGAGGCAGGAGGATTGCAAGTTTGATACCAGAGGCAATCTGCGTAATTTAGAGAGACCCTGTCTCAAAAAGTAAAAAACTGATGGGCGAGGTGGCGCACACCTATAATCCCAGCATCTCAGGAGGCAGAGGCAGGAGGATCGAAAGTTTAAGACCAGAGGCAGTCTCTGTAACTTAATGAGACCCCGTCTCAATAAGTAAAAAAATGGGCTGGGGGTGCAGCTCAGTGGTCCAGCACTTGCAGAGCATGCAAGCATGAGGCCTGAGTTCAACTCCCAGTACTGCAAAAAAAAAAAAAAAAAAGCTTGTGAGGATGTGAAGAAAAAAGAACTCTTATACTGTACAACTGTCAAAGTTTTCTCAAAAACAAATTAATACAGCTATCTGGGTTTCCTCAAAAAGACTAGAATAGACCTAACATACGATCCAGCTATCCGACTTCTGGGTTTATATCTAAATGAAATGAAATCAGCATACCACCAAGATACCTGAATGCCTATATTTATTGCAGGACTATTGATAACACCTAACATATAGAATCAGCATAGGTGAAGAAAATGAGGCATACATACACAATGGAGTATTACCCAGCTACAAAGAAAAATGAAATTCTGCCATTTGCAACAATGTGGATGGAATGGGGGACATTGTGTTAAGTGCAACAAATACTGCTTATTCTCCTTCATACGTGGAAGATAAAGAAAAAGTGAACCTGAGTGTAGAATAGTGACTAATACAGACTGGGGAGGGTGTTGTTGTTGTTAGGTACTGTCGAGTTGTATCCAACTCATATGGTCTCTGGGTAAAACAGAAGGAAGCACTACCCAATACTGCCATGCCTGGCACTATGTCAGTGCTCCTCTGCTATTCATAGGGTTTTAGATGGCTGATTGTTTTTGGAGTGGGCTGCCGGGTCCTTCTCCCAATCCTAAAGCACCCAGTATTCTCAGGTAGTCTCCCATCCAAAGACTAATCAGGCTGGCCCTGCTTAGCTTCCCATATCAGACGGGATCAGATGCCAGGGTGGTACAGCTAAAGCAAGGGTGTAGGAGTGCATAAAGGGAGGTTGGTTTTGATCAGTTAGCATCTTATGCATGTGTAGAAACATCACACTGAACCTCATTAATAGGTACAATTAGCTGGGCGTGGTGGCTCATGTCTGTAATCTCAGCAACATGGGAAACGAAGGCAGGAGGATTGTTAGTTGGAGGCTAGAGGCAGCCTGCATAACTTAGACTCTATCTCAATATTAAAAAAAAAAAATTTAAAAAGGGGCTGCGGGCTTAGCTCAATGGTAGAGTGCTTGCAAAGCATGCATGAGATCCTGGGTTCAACCCCCCAGTACCACACACACACACACACACACACACACACACACACACACACACAAAGAATTATGTGTGTGTGTGTGTGCAATTAACACATTAACAAAAAAAAACTAATTAAAAAAATAAAATAGATAGCTTATCCCAGCCCACTGCCCAAATAATTTGCCATTGAAAACCCTATGAATAGCAGAGAAGCACTGACATAGTGCCGGGCATGGCGCAGAACTGGGGAGTGTTTTGTTCTGTTGTACACAGGGAGGCTGTGAGTCAGACCCTACTGGACAGCACACGACAACAACCACCACCATTGCGTGTGTTCCCCACTTTTAGGGGGTAGATCTTCCCTGAGTCTCTTGGCTGAGGCAGGATCTGGGCTGGGTATCTGGAGCCCTTTGTGGATACCAACCACAAAGTTGAACATCTTCCTTCCGCTCCTCCCCACCCCCAGCGTGTGCCCAGCTGGGGCTGTGGTATCCTCTCAACTTCCTGACACTTCCTCACTTTCACGCTGTCCCCAAGTTGAGACTTCCTTAGCTGGTGGCCAGCGCAGGAAGGTTCTTGTGAGATGTTTGTAGTTGTCTTTACCAAGCAGATCCATGCAGGTACACAGCTGAGGGGAACAGTCTAAATGTTACTGCAAACGGGATCTAACTTTAGCAGGCGGCACCTCAAACTTTGTTGTGAGGCTTATTTATGCTTTTTCCCCATCAAGTAATTATATAATCCCAGTATGCTATAGTCAAGAATATTTGCTTTCTATAACTAAATCCCAAAAAGAGAAATGAGGAAGGTGGAAAGTGCAGCTGGGGAGGCACCTCTGTAATCCCAGGGAACCGGAGGCAGGAGGATCTCAGTTCAAGGCTAGAAGCAGCCTGAGTCATTTACTGAGATTCTGTTTCAATTTTTTTTTTTTTTTTTTTTTTTTTTTTTTTTTTTTTTTTTTTTTTTTTTGGTACTGAGGCCTCGCGCCTGTATGCTTTGCAAGTGCTGGACCACTGAGCTGCACCCCCAGCTCATTTTTTTTTTTGACTTTTTGAGACAGGGTCTTGCTAAATTATGCGGACTACCCCTGGTCTCGAACTTGTGATCTTCCTGCCTCCGCCTCCCAAGCCGCTAGGATTACAGGCGTGCGCCATTGCACCCAGCTAGATTCTGTTTCAAATTTTAAAAAATTAAAATTGGGGTGCAGTCCAGTGGTAGAGCACTTGCAAAGTATGTATGAGGCCCTGGGTTCAACCTCCAAGTGCCAACTAGAGAGAGAGAGAGAGAGAGAGAGAGAGAGAGAGAGAGGAAAAAGAAAGAAGAAAAATTTAGGGGAAACTATGGTTGAAGGACCTGGCAACCCCCTCCCAAAAATCAATCTGCCACTGAAAACCCTATGCACAGCAGAGAAGCACTGACAATAGTGTTTCCCCTGTTGTACAGAGGGTCGCTATGAGTCGGATACCGGCTCGACGGCACCTAACAACAACAACAACAATGGTTGATAGGGCTGGGATTTAGCTCAGTTGGTAGAGCACTGTGCTGCAGTCTCTGAGGCCCCGAGTTCAATTCCCAGCACCGCAAAAATGGGAGAAGGGCCTGGCAATCCACTCCCAAGGCAATCCCGAAATAGTCAGCCATTGAAAACCCTATGAGGGTCGCTATGAGTCGGATACTGACTTGACGGCACCTAACAACATGGTTGATAAGTGCCTGATAAGCATTCCAGTAATGTTTCTAGCTTGGGTCAGTTTTTAAAAATGATACCACAAAATTCTGAAATGAAGAGCACAGCCACTTACATCTGTCTGCCCGAAACTGCTCAGGAAAATTACTTTTTCTATTTTTAGTTTTAACTTCTGTTCAGTTTGTATTTCTACTCTAGTGTGCTGCTTCTCCTTTTGAGTTGTGTCACATCAGTAGATGGGGGTCCAAGGGATTGACTCCATTCCCATCATTAAGATCGACTCTACTTTGCGGAGGCACTCTTCCCCCACATTGTCTCCTGAATGCCTTCCAGCCTTGGGGGGCTCATTTTCCAGCACTGCATTTGACAGTCCTTCTCTGCTATTCATAGGGTTTTCAATGGCTAATTGTTTCAGGAGTGGACTGCCAGGTCCTCCTCCCTAGTCTGTCTTAGTCTGGAAGCTCAGCTGAAACCTTCCCGCTATGGGTGGCCCTACTGCTATCTGAGACACCAGTGGCATAGCTTTCAGCATCACAGCAACACGCAAACTTCCACAGCACGGCAAGCTGACAGAGCGGTGGGGAGCAACTCCATTACTGGGTTTATATTCAAAGTAACAATATCCATGCTGCTCCTTTTTGATTAATGCATGCATGGTTTATCTCATTACACTTTACACTTGATTACCTTCAACCTTCCTTCCTGTGT
>VMDO01018726.1:0-41358 GCA_007922755.1 Pedetes capensis
TTTTTTTTTTCATTTAAAAGTTATATATATATATATATATATATATATATATACACATATATATAGTGAATGTTTAAATATATATATATTATTTTTTTTTGTCCTACCCAGTAAAAGTCTTGTTCCAACACCGAATTAAGGACTTTCTCGCTCAAAATCTGAGTGCAATAAAAGAGAGAACCAAGACAAACATGGCCAGATGTTTTGTAGAAACATGTCCATTGCTAGGTGGAGTGAAGACTACCCCTGCAGGAAACTGATTCCATTTATCTACAAACCTCTGAGTGGTTTGATTTCTCTGTTAGGACTTCTTGTTTCCACGACCAGTGCGAGAGAGATGTCATAGAAGACACTGCAAAAAGAAATCAGAACTTTCCTTCAGTACCAGGGGCTTGAACCCAAGGCCTCACGCACGTTAGGCAAGTGCTCCACCACTAAGCCAAACCCTCGGCCCCTGTTTTCTTTCTTATTTTGAGGCAGGGTCTCACTGAGTGACATGGGCTGCCTCTGGCCTCGAACTCACGATCCTCCTGCCTCCGTCGCTCGATTCGCTGGGGTTTATGGGCCTGCGCCACCGCACCCGGCTCCCAGACATTCTTTAATACACGTTAACTCTGACACATTCGTCGTCTCTCCCGAAAAGTGCCAGAGCAGGTCAGAGATGAGAGGCAGGTTTCAGAACTCGACTGGCTGCAACCTTTAACAACTTAAAATTGAAATGTTCTAAAGCCGTTTGCTTTCTTAAAAAATGGGAGTCACACCAACACCCAGGAGAACATTTGCTAGGTTGCACTGTGTTCCACAAAAACTCCACCTCTGTGTATGAGAACCGGCCCTAAAGTGCCATGGGACCGAAAAAAGAGGCAGACAGATCCAGGACTGCAGAGAGTCTACAAAATGACCCAATTTATTGGGGACTTAACATACAGAAGCCTGGTCAGGGTGGCAGCAAGACCAGCGGATCCCCGTGATTTGGGTCTGAAGGAGGGGCCTCATATGATGGGCAGGACAGAGGTGACTTCGTCCAAGGCAGAATGCCCCTGGTTCACCTTAAGCTGATATCAAGGATGTCAGGCACATTTCTGATGTTTATGGGGCCAGAGTCTGGGGTAGGAAGCTCCACAGACTGCCCTAATGGTTTTGTCTCTTTACAGTATGCTGGGAAACTATGCTTGGTGGGCAGAGCGGGACAGAGGCCAGGGTCCCTCAGGAGCAATCCTGGTGGCTACAACTCAAGACGGCCATAGCCAGGTGCAGCTGCCTCCCTGCCCCCTACATCAGGGATTCGTGGCAATCTGCGATCACCACCCTTCAGGTCTTCAGGTGAACTTGATAACACTGGCAATAAGATACAGGGCCTCAAGCGCCTCTACTTGCTGTCACTATGGGCTTGTCAAGACAAGGATCACATCTCTTTTCGGAAGCCGGGGTTTGAAGGAGACCCTGAAGAGGCCTGACGTCTTTTCAGAATACCCCAATCCTTTGAGGCTCTGTCTCTGTTTGGAACGGAGTGATCAGCAGAAAACACAGTCCTGAAGAACCGCACTGAGCTCTAGGCCAAAGACATGTTGTACCCGTGTTACCGGACCCAAGTCTTTCTTTTCACCACTGGAAAGCCATCACTCGGAGACCAGAGCCGGTGGGAAGTAAATTGGGTGTATTCAAGGGCTGGTTCCTTGAGATGATCAGGGAGGGCTCTCATTCCCCACAAAATAGATCATCTTAGGAATCTCAGGAATGCGAATGGGCTTCAAAAGAGGGAAAAGAGTTGCAGGGGGCAATGGGCACCAAGACTACAAACTGGACGGGGTTTTCAATATCCAGGGCATCCCCTTGTGTGTCGTCCCCCCCCCCCCCCCCGCCATTCTTCTTGTTCGAGCATCACAATTGACCTCAACCTCCTGGGGCTACTTCCTATCATTTTGTTCGCGTCATTCATTTGTTTTTGAGACAGGGACTCCCTGTGTCACGCAGGCTGGCGTAGGACTCATATGTACCCCGAGGTGACCTTGAGTTTGCTATGTAGCCAGGACGGGCTCAAACTCAAGATCCTCCTAGCTATGTCTCGTGAGTGCTGGGATTACAGGCGTGCATCAACATGCGGGCCTCGGCTTCTCTATTTTTTGTTTGTTTGTTTGTTTCTCTTTGGCGGTACTGAGGGGCTGAACCTAGGGCCTTGCACACACTTTGTAAGTAAGCGGTCTGCCGTTGAGCTACGCCCCTAAGCCCCCTTTTTCATTTTATTTTTTTTATTGAGGCAGAGTCTCGCTAAACCACGCAGTCAGCCTCTGGTCTCGAACCTGCGATCCTCCTGCCTCCGCCTCCCGTGTTTTGGGGTTTACAGGTGTGAGCCACCATGCCCGGGGGCTCCTCTAATTCTTTAGACAAACATTCCTCTTGGGCAAGTTAAGCTCCACAGCAATACACACGTTCTGTGCTGATTGACGCGCAGGACTCAAATGAGGAGGGGCACATGTATTGTGAGGGTTGCCAGAGATCCGGGGGCCTGTAAATCTAAAAGGAGATTTTTTAGTTTATTTGCTTATTTTTGAGGTAAACCCAGGACCTCACTCATACTTTGCCAGTGCTCTACGACGACGCAGTTGCCCCACCAGCCCTTTTTTACATTTTTTTTTTAAGCCGGTGACAGGGTCTCGCTAACTTAAGGCAGGCTGCCTCTGGCCTCCAATTTGTGATCCTCGGGCCTCCACCTCACAAGTCCCTGGATAACAGGCATGTGCCACCGCCCCCAGCAGGAAAGAAGTTTATTTAGCAATTTAACATCTTCCGTCGTTCAGGTGCGGCTTTTTGTCAGAATTTAGAATGCCAGGCAAAGGGAAGGGAAGCAAGTCTGCAAAGGCCAACTCTCAAAGGAGCACCCACTGCTACATGGGGAGTGGACCGGGAGAGGGCCGTGTTCATCTTCACGTCCGGGTGTTTTGGATGCCTTCATTGGCATCTTTCGTCGTTCATACGTCTTCTGATAGCCGGGCCTCCACCGGGTTGCTACCCACCAAGAAGCACCCCTCAACTGCAAAGAGCTCTCCATTTCCAAATGCGCTCATGGCTGTGGTTACTGGTTGGCTTATACCGAGAAAGAGAAGAAAAAACCAGCAACAGAAACAAAAAACAAAAGTCAGTCTTCTTCCTTCCCTTGCAGTGCCAGGGGGTGTGCGTGAGTATGGGGGGCGGGAGCCCACGGCTTCCAGCGTGCCAGGCAAGCGTTCTACGCCCCCAAGCTCAAAGACACACCCATCATCCCGGGCTGCAAGCTCCGCTCGCCTCCATGAGGTGGGGATGGACAGCCGCCCATGCGCAGGTGCCTCGCGGGTGAAAAGTGGGTGGACAGCCAACAAACGTCCACTGAACCCCAGAGTCCGACTGGTGACCGACAGCTTTGGCTTCTTTGGACAACGCGTACCTAAGGGAACTGCACCCATCTGAGGAGGGACCCGCCAGAGAGGGGCTCTGTCGTAGAGGGTGGGCGCGGTGGACGTAGGGGTGTGGCTTCCTGGAAGAAGCGGACCCAGCAGGCTGAGTCTGGAATAGGCATGAGCCTCTTAGGCGACCGAGATGGGGATGATATATTTATAAGTTGATAAATACGATAAGTTGATAAATGCGATGATAGTGGTCCATGTGATGGCATAAAAAATAATTACCCTTTCTCCTTTGGTGTTTTGAGGTAGGGTTCGGTATGCAGCCAAGGCTGGCCTCGAACTCACGATATTCCTCCCTCTGCCTTTCGGGCGCCGGGATTAGAGGCGCGCACCAACACGCCTGGCTTTCAAAGGATTTTTAACAGAATCATCGACTCATTAATTAAAGCAAAGGCCGAAGACAGATATGCAACCGGGAAAATAGCGGCCTCTTACACCTCAAAGGGCCAGCCCCCCGCCTGCGTACATTGCAAATTCAAGCCCAATAACCGGGAAGAAGAGTGCCAAAGACCCCGAACAAGGAGTTCCCCAAAAGAAACCAGTCGCGGCTCTTAAACACGAGAGAGGACGCTCAACCTTGCCCGCGCTTAGAGAACTGGGGTACCACTTTTCGCCACGGAGATCGACGGCCCGCTGCGTCCGCCTGCCCGCAGAAAGCGCTCAGCGATCCCAGCCTTGACGCCGCGCGGTGTCGCGAGCGGGGGAGGCCCGGGCAAGCGGCGCTGCAGGACAACTGCGGCCGTGCCGTCCCAGTCGCCGTCCCCGATCCCGACGATCGAGGCTCGGGTGCAACGAGGGCAGTCGGGACCACGGCAGCACGTTGGCGCGCTGACTGCACAAGGGCACCCGACCCGCACCAGCACCCGGCCGCGACCCCGGGCCGGGCGCGCCTACCTGGCGCGCCAGCAGGCGCGTTCGGGAGGCTCTCCGCCTACCAGGCTGGCGTGAGTCACACCCAGGAAACCGACACGCCCACCCTCCGCGGAGGGAAACGGGCCATCCCAAAGACAGGGAGCCCAAGGAGAGGGAGCCCAAGGAGAGGGATCCCGCGTTACTCTCCCCTTCTCAGGATGAAGCCGCCCACGGGACCCGAATCCTACGGGCAGAAGACGGCCTGAGCAAGCGCACAGGTTCTGACGAGGGGCCGCTGGCCGCCGGCGAGCCAGCCATCGGAACCTCGACCCGTCGGGGTCTGGCTGAGCACGTAGGAGGCAGGATCTCACTCACTGCGGAGTTACTCGAGTGTGAAGTACGTGCGGGGAGCAGAACCGAGTTCCTGCTGTCGGGGGCTCCCGGTAGCCGCGGGACCTGCAAGCAGGGCAGCGCTTCCTTCCGAGCCCGCGGCAGCCGCTGGGCCTCTCTGCTGGCCAAGGCGCTGGAGCGGCTCTTGCCAGGAGGTGGGCGCTCAGCTCAGCCCGAGCCTCCCGCACGCGGAGGCAGCGCGGAGGGTGGAGTCGCCCGCGTTTAGCCCCGCCTCCCCGGGGAAGGGTGGGACATGCAAATTAGAGACGGCCCTGCAGCCCCGGAGCGCCGGGACCACCACGGATGCAGCATTTCGCGTGAAAACCCGAGTTTAACGGTATCTCCAGGAGCGTGAAGGAAGCACGGGAAAGGGAGGCAAGGGACCGGGGGGGGGGGGGGGGTTGGTTCCCACCGCGACTTAAATGTGGAGGACGGGCGGACGGCAAGTGCGAGGGCGAAGCCCACAGTATCGCTTCTCGGCCTTTTGGCTAAGATCAAGTGTAGTATCTGTTCTTATCAGTTTAATATCTGATACGTCCTCTATCCGAGGACAATATATTAAATGGATTTTTGGGGCTAGGAGGTGGAAGAGGGGCTTGCTCCGTCCACTCCGCGCATCGACCTGGTATTGCAGTACTTCCAGGACCGGTGCATTCCCCACCCCCAATCGTTGGTGACAAAGTTAGACTTGTTGTTGGCGGCTTTTCCTGGGCTCCTGGGGGTTGTTAAGTATTTTTCTCTCGAGCCTCAGGCATCCGGGGTTCTATCCAAGTACTCAGGTGGCACGCTTTCGCCTTTACTTAGCGCTGGGGATCTGACGGGGTCGGATGAGACAGGTGTGTGTCACCACGTCTCCGGAATTTATTTGCTGAGCAAAGTAATCTGAGAGGCTGGGCCTTTTGAGGAAAACGGCGACCTGCGTTATGCAGGTGAACCAAAGACCAAGGCCTTCGCTATGGATTGCGTGACTGACTGAACACACCAACAAGACAAAAGTCCTTACAACCGCTTCAGTGTGGAAACTTCACAGTACATGGAGAAACGATTGACTGAGGTCGCCTGTGATGATTTTGCTTCTTTAACCTGGCTCTACAGTCAACACCTATGGAAGCAGTGGTTGAGGAATCACAAGACGCATTGCTTTGGGAAAAGCTGTGGCAGAAGATGCCTTTAGAGTATTGAAAAGTAAAGACCTCACACTGATGTGCCTGGCTCATGCCATGGTATTTTCAGTTGAATCATATGGGTGCACATTGAACAAGGGAGACAGGAGAAGAATTGATGCTTTTCAATTATGGTGTTGGAAACGACTATTGAATACCATGCATGGACTGCCAAAAGAACCAACAGATCTGTCCTACAAGAAGTGCAACCGGTGTGCTCCTTGGAAGCAAGGATGGCTAGACTGTGTCCTACATATTTTGGACACGAAGTCAGGAGAGACCAATCCCTGGAGAAAGACATCGGGAGAGTGGCAGGTCGGGGAGCCCTCCACCAGATGGATCGACAGTGTCTGCAACAGTGGGCTTAAACATAAATAAGATCGTGTGCCTGGCAACCGAGTAGGGGAGTGTTTCGTTCTTCTGTACATAGGGTGTCTATGAGTCAGAGTCGACTCGACGGCACCTAACAACAACAACAACAACAACAACAACTCAGTTCCTTTGTGCTTGCGAGTGTGGTGCAACTTTTAAATATGACTTGGCTTCGTTAGCCTGGTTGTTGAAATCTGGGACGCTAGGGCAACTGGCTTCTCTCGACCCCCCAAATAGAGATTTATTTACCTGTCATGCAATCCGCCTGGCCAGTGGTTAGGGATAATGCTACAACCCCACGCCCAGAAGCAGTCTCCAGAAGCCCGGTTCTCTCAGCTCTTCCCAGTTTCTAATGTCTTCTTCCCCTAAGGCACAGCTCTCCTTCTCCCTCTCCCCACCCCCAACCTTCCCCCATTCCCAAGTGTTGTAGACCACCCTATCCTCTGGTCCCCCAAAGGCCTCTTTCCTCCCCCAACCCCCGCTCGGAATCACACACCATCCGTGTGTACCACCCCACTACCTATCCTCCTTCCTGTCGTCTGTCCTGAACACTTTAGCTCCTGAGTCACCGTGCATCTCCATCATAAAGTCCTGTCACAATCACAGCCAACACTCAGGTCTCTCCTGTTCCTTGATCTGAGCCACTCACTCCTGTGTTCTGACTACAAGGTCTTGTCTTCAACAACTGCTATAACCTCCTCTCAGTTGGTAGAGTGCTGCGCTGCAGTCTCTGAGGTCCCGAGTTCAATTCCCCGCACGGCAAAAATGGGAGAAGGACCTGGCAATCCACTCCCAAGGCAATCCCGAAACAATCAGCCATTGAAAACCCTATGAGGGTTGCTATGAGTCGGATACCGACTCGAGGGCACCTAACAACAACAACATAACCTCCTCCACTTCCACCATCACACTGCAATCACTTTCTGCCTTCCCTCCCTCCCACCCCTCTGCCTACCCTTTGGTGCCTGTCACCTCTTACTGTCCCTCGCCCCATTTCCCTGTCTCCCCACAGCCCTTCCAACCCCGTTTACCTGGACAAATTTCCATGCATATACCTTCAGCTCCCTTGCCCCTTTCCTGTTCTGTCACGTTCAAGTGGCCAATATCCAATTCTAATGTTAGGTGCTGGTTGAGTCGGGTCCGCATCATACTGACCCTATGTACAACAGAACAAGACACTCCCCAACACTGTGCCGTGCCCGGCACTGTGTCGGTGCTTCTCTGCTATTCATAGGGTTTTCGATGGCTGATTGTTTCGGGAGTGGGCTGCGGGGTCCTTCCATATTTGCCATCTGGGGACCAACAGGCCCTTCGTATTTCTCGAATTTCGGTCATTTATTTTTTAATTTTTAATTTATTTTATTTATTTTTAATTATTTATTTTATTTTTATTTTTATTTATTTATCTTTTGTGTGTGTGTGTGTGTGTGTGTGTGTGTGGTTCTGGGGGTTGAGCCCAGGGCCTCGCACTTGCATGCTTTGCAAGTGCTGGACCACTGAGCTGCACCCCAGCCCAGTTTTTTTACTTTTTTGAGACAGGGTCTCGCTAAATTCCGCAGACTGCCTCTGGTCTTGAACTTGCGATCCTCCTGCTTCCGCCTCCTGAGCCTCTGGGATTACAGGCGTGCGCCACCGTGCCCAGCAAATTTCAGTTATTTTTGAAATAACTTAAGAAGTAAAAAATAAAGGACAGTGAAAGACGACTTTTTCTTTCAGTAAAGATTAACAGATAAGTATCCACAGAGCAGGCTGGGGGTGTAGAGTGGTTGCCTAACATGCATGGAGACTCCCATATGGCTTCAATCCCCGGCACTGAAAAAAGAAAAAAAAAAAAAAAATTGAAATCTTGACTGTTCAATGAAAGCAACAATCAGATTGCGAAGATGGTCTTCACATCTTCTTGTGCCCGGCCCTCCAATACTTTGGGCAACACAATAAGAAAGCTCATGGACTATGCCAAAGTAACCATTTGTTTCACCTTGGTGGCTCCATCCTTCTAAGTGAGTCCGTCATTTCTCCATTCCCTTACTCTTGTACGCATTTTTGTTGTAGTCGGGAATCGAATCACTACAGGAAAAATTCCTAGAGTGATGAAAGAGCAAAGCGTTTCAAGATGCAGGAAAAATAAAATTGCTAAGATCCCATAATGTGTCTTACATGTGGAGGAGGAAAGCAGCCCTGGAAGCTGACTTGGCCTTCACCGGCCTTTAGCCATTATATCCCGGTGTTAACCAGTGAGTGTGGGGGCCGCTTTGCCGGCTGTGACACTGGCCTCGCTCTCCGCTTCCCTCCTTCCAGGCTCACTCAGCTAACCATACCATACCGCGCCACCCATGGATACGGATATACCTCTCCCTCCCTCGGGGCTCAAGCAGGCCAAAGGTCCCCAGCTGCCAGACTCCCGTCAGGACTACACCACCTGGGTCCCTAGCAACTCCCCAGCAGGGGGCCATGGTTACCCCGCTTATACTGAGGCTTTCTCTAGGTTTTATATCTAACCTACTGCCTCATAAAAAGGTCAAAGGGCCAAAGCTCCCTCTAGTGACAAGACCGGTTAGCAGGTTTAAGCGGGGATGACCACTATTCTCGGATGGGAAGTTCTCATTAAAGTTTATAGAGGGGACACTATGATGTCACAGGCAGTCTTAGGGGGTCGCTACCCGTTGAGACTCAGGCGATCTTGGGGGAAGGACCATCCCTAAAAACACAGGCATTCCTAAGTAGACGGCCAGTCTCGGGGATATGGACATTTCCAAGGAAAACGGTCATTTCTCCGGACATAGGCAAACCTGTAAGACTGACCATTTCTCAGGGCACAGGCAGACCTAGAAGGGCCACTACCTTTTAGGACATAGGTAACCTTGGGAAAATTGCTCCCCCTCTGGGAGCACAAACCCTAAGCCCTTGGGGTCACACCCAAGAAACGCAGGGAGGTTCTAGCTAAAACAGCCAAAGCCAACCTAAAACGCAAGTCTCAAAACGCTGAGATAAACTTAATCTCCCCTTCCTCCCCAGCCTGTTCCTGCAGAGTAACAAACAAGCCTTTTCCCTCTGCTACTACTAGAAAGATCAAAGAGCCCAAATCCTAATTTCATTCCAGTATTTCTGTTCAGTTGGAGTTAGGTCTACTTCACCTTTTTCCTGATTAGGCGTAAATTCCCCTTTCTAGGGTTAGGATCATGGGATTTTTACTCTCTCATGCTTATAACTTCCCTCGACATATGCACTCCAGCTCCAGACTGTAACATCTCTGCTACTTTCCTATTTTGAATGTTGTATGCCTTTCAATCAACCTAACTTATTCTTCCTATTCAGATCAGGCTTGCAGTTTGATAGTTTACTGGTTGTTACTGAAGGCCCAGCTTAGCTAAAGAGCAGCTATTTTGTAGATTGAGTTACATTGGATAAGGTAAAATTATTCCCCCCTCTCAGTATTAAAGTAACACAACCCCTCCCAGCCTGGAAAGCCCCGAATTATCTTGGCCACCAACGTCCTAGAATGCGGAAGCCCCTCCTCTTTGCACACACAAAGGAGGCCCCCCGGCCCTCGGACCCCCTCCCTAGACCCTCTTCCCTTCCCGCACGCGCCTAGCTACTCGATGTAACCAATCAATTTAAAAGTTAACCAATGTGGCCAATCAAAATTGTATTATTCAGCTAACTCGCCATTTTCTGCTCCTGTAAAAATATAAAAAGCCCACGCCTTTGTTCCTTGGGGTCTCCAGTTCGATAGAGCTGAGCAGACCCCGACGCGCCGGACAATAAAATCCTGTGCTTTTGCAGCGGCTCTGGCCTCCGTCTCTCACTGGGAACTCTCCTGTTAGGCTTGATACCCCACACTGGGGGGTCGAGTCTTACATTACCTATTAACTTCAGAGCGTTCCTTACAGGTCAACCATTGACCTTTGGGAATGAAGCATCTCCTTCTCATTTGAGTGATTTCTCCGCCCTATTTAACAAAACCATTAACTTCTAAAATGCCTATTTTACCAATACCAGGGTGTTCTCTATTTGCCATGGGGTACAGTAGCGTTGTGTTCTATTTTGGGTGAGAAAGTAATACCAGACCCAAATGGCGGTCCCCTAGGTTGAGACACAAGTTTTGCAGAAGGTATCAATCCAGGGCCCCGCCCCCCTACCGCTGTTAGCATTACGACCAGGAGCTACAACTCATTCCTTTGAGTTTTTCTCTCCTTATTCAGGCTGGATCTCTCCAGATCCTTACAGGGAAAAGCATGCGTCGTCTCCAAAGAGAGGCAATTGTACATCAGTGACGAGGGACAATATCAAGGGAGAATACAAGAAGAAACAAAAGAATTGGGCCCTCGCCCTTCCGGGCTGACAATGCTTGGTTCCTGCCAACCGTGTGGGTGTTATATGTACTTAACTCCTGCCAGCTAAGTGGGAATAAGCCTTAGCTCTGAACCAGCTAGGAGGGGAAAGCCTAGCTCTAAGCCAGCTAGGAAGACAGAACTCAGCGTCGCCATTAGATGGATTCCAGAATCAGGCTAGGTGCCTGTGTCTGGTTCCCAGGTTCTTGAATGTCAGAGGGACGTCTCAGTCCTTACAGGACACTCCAGATGGGTTACTCTTCATAGGTCCCTAATGATGTGCCTCTTAAAGATATACATTCCTTTTCCACCACTGTGTGACCCCAGTTCAGACTAGAGGACCCCCAGTCTCAGCCAAAATGTGGAAAGCATTAATTATTGTACTACAACTGCCTGCAGCCGTACCACTGTGGTATCCGATCCCATCAGGGTCGAGCCTGGTTAGTACTTGGATGGGAGATTGGATGGCAGACCGCCTGGGAACACCAGGTGCTGTAGGCTTGGGAGAAGGACCCGGCGACCCACTCCCAAAAAACAATCAGCCAGTGAAAACCCTATGAATGGCAAAGAAGCATGACAATAGTGTTTTGTACCTAGGGTCGCTGAGCTGAGTCGGACACCGACGACTGGAGGGCACCTAACAACAACAACATCCCACAATTAGGTCCTTTTTGTAAAAAGACAGACGAATGGTCAGAAGAACCCTATAGCCAGGCTTTCTTTTCCCTAGGGGACAGCTCAGGCCTATGTAAATAATGCAAGCTTGATCCAGGAATAATAGCTCTAGTTAACAGGGCAGAACCCTCTTGACTGGGAGATGCTCCCTCTTTAGAGCCACTCCCATATAGATCAAAAGAGTTAAAAATCTTCGATCACCTAACCTCCCGCTGGACCAACAAATCCAGTACCCCCATGTCCAGGGACTCTAAGGGAGATGTTAAAGCCTCAGAGTTAAGTTTCCCTGGTTTCTCTGTTTGTTCTTCTTCTTTTTAGACACACAAGTAAGCTCAGAGAACATGTACGTATTGCCCACACGTGTGCCTATGTTCTATGCTCGCATGGCACCAAACTGGCCTTCAGATGAATAAGTGCTCAACTGTTGCATTTTGCTTTGGGGACTGTCAACAACATGGGTAAAAGAGAAGCTCCAAAGGCCCAGGGAAAGCGATGGCAGGCAGAAGAACAAGCCCAATGGGTAGACTTTGGCCGTGGGTAATACTACATTTCCCAGAGTTGGGATTACAGGCATAAGTCACCATACCTGGCCTTCGGCTTCTCTAATATTTCTTTTTTCTTTCTTTTTTTCTTCTTCTTTCTTTCTTTCTTTCTTTCTTTCTTTCTTTCTTTCTTTCTTTCCTCCTCCTCCTCCTCCTCCTCCTCCTCCTCCTCCTCCCTCCCTCCCTCCCTCCCTCCCTCCGCGCTCCTCCTCCTCCTCCTTCTTTTTTTGGTAGTACTGAGGGGCTGAGCCCAGGGCACACTTTGTAAGTGTTCTGTCATTGAGCTACACGCCCCCCCAGCCGCCCGTTTTAATTTTATTTTATATTTTTATTGAGACAGAGTCTCACTAAACCATGCAGTCTGCCTCTGGTCTCGAACCTGCGATCCTCCTGCCTCCGCCTCCCGTGTTGTTGGGATTACAGGTGCTGAACACACAGACCAGTGGCCTCCCAGACCAGCGCTCCTGGCTGCTAACAGCTCTACTTTCAAAAGACACCCAGGATCCGGGCGCAGTGGCACACACCTGTAATCCCGGCGTCTTGGGAGGCGGAGGCAGGAGGATTGCAAGTTCGAGACCAGGGGCAGTCTGCCTAATTTAGGGAGACCCTGTCTCAAAAAAGTAAAAAAAACTGGGCTGGGGGTGCAGCTCAGTGGTCCAGCACTTGCAAAGCATGCAAATGAGAGGCCCTGGGTTCAACCCCACGTACCGGAAAAAAAAAAAAAAAAAGACATCCAGAATCTGGCCATTTCTGGCCCCCTACATGGCGTCTTACGAATTTTTGGACATGTTGTCAAGAGGGACCGATCCATGGAGAAGGACATCATGTTTGGGAGAGTTGGGGGGGTCAATGAGAAAAGGGAAGACCCTTAACTAGATGGATTGACACGGTGTCTATAACAATGTGCTTAAACATTTAAAAAAAAAAAAAAGATCTTGTACATGGCAGCGTGTCAGGGGAGTGTTTCGTTCTGTTGTACATACGGTCGCTACAGAGTCGGACTCGACTGGAGGGTGCCTAACAACAACACACGGCTACCACCTGTGCCCAAGTGCTCACCTCGTCTTTCCTGAGAGAATGTAATCAAGCAGGTACTTCCCCCCCCCCCCCCCCCCGCCCCACACAACCCCTCTCCCCATTACCTCTCTGGCCTTCATCTCTCGCTGCTGACTCAAACCTCTGCCCCGGCCCGCCCCAGCCATTTCAGTCTCTCGCGCTGGTCCTTTGGGGCCCACTCCCGGGTGTCTGAAGTGGCGGCTGCCGCTGCCTTTTCAGGTGCCTCCCCTGACAGAAGCGGATCTAACAGCGTAGCTAACTAGGACCCCTCTCCCAAGGGCAGGGCCGCCCCTTGAGTGCATCCCCCCCCCCCCCCCCCCCCCCCAGACTGCACTCTGGCCACCGACCCCCGACCTCCTCCCCGCTCCTCCCTCCAAGTTGTGGTTCTCATCTCTCAAAAAAAGGACTCCTGGGATGAGACGGGCTGCTGAATGGACAGAGGGATCTGCGTACATGTATATCTATACATGTATATATGTATACGTATACGCATGTATAGACATATATACGTGTGCACGCGCGCGCGCACAGAAGGAAAGATGACCTTAGGTAGTTGGGTGCTAATTGTAAAATTTTGTCAACGTAGCTGCATGTTTGAGAGGTGGAAAGAACGAAAGAACGAAAGGAAGGAAGGAAGGAGGGAGGGAGGGAGGGAAGGAAGGAAGGAAGGAAGGATGGAAGGAAGGAAGGTTGGTTGGTTGGTCGGTCGGTTGGAAAGAAAAACCTCATGGAACGTTTGCGTTCTTCTCGTCCTGGGCTTTTCGTTCTTTTTCCAGGGCGATGAGGCTGAAGGAGCGGTCCCGCTAATCCTGTCTTCCGGGTGGAGTGCGGTTCCCAGGCACTGGGAGCCTGGCGCTGTGCGCATGGGGCGGGGCATGCAAATATAAAATGGCTGTTTCTCCCGGGAGCTATGGGAGTGGAAAAAGAAAGTAAAAATTCTGAAAATACATTAGAATCCGACAAAATATTCATGCCCTGCCACCTGGATCCAGTAAAGCCTATTAAACTGGGAGAGAATGAGCCTTTACTAGAGCGTGACTTTTCCGACCGTGAGCTGAAGATGTGTGGGTGAGGCAGTGCCATGGGTGCCGGGCAGCGGAGGGTTATCGCTTCTCGGCCTTTTGGCTAAGATCAAGTGTAGTATCTGTTCTTATCAGTTTAATATCTGATACGTCCTCTATCCGAGGACAATATATTAAATGGATTTTTGGAACTAGGAGATGGAATAGGGGCTTGCTCCGTCCACTCCACGCATCGACCTGGTATTGCAGTACTTCCAGGAACGGTGCACCCCCTTTTTAGGGGACATAACTTGTTGGTTTAAAAGTAGATGCGCCTTTGCTTTCTCGGCGACGTTCCCGAGCATCGCAGGCCGTTGGAGCAGCGCTGTTCTTGTGGTCTTGCGCACCGGTTTTCACATCTTTCTACTTTCGCCTGAGCAGTGTGTGCTGCTTGGTGTGCGACGTGCATCATGTGTTAGGATGTGATGAACGGCTTTAATGAAGCTCGTCTCTTTTCTTGCCGGTTGGGGTCGTATATTTTCCAGAACTGTCTGGTTAACACGTAGTATGAAGTCTCATGCTGTCCTGCTCACAGCGGCCCCTACGTACAACAGGCGAAACACTCTATTGGTCAATGTTTCCCTGCTGGTCATAGGGGTCTTTTAGTGCCTGATGGCTTTTTGGGAGTTTGGGAGGGAGGTTCTTCTCTCGAGCCTACAGTCACCTGGTGTTCCCTGGCGATCTCTCGTCCAAG
Source organism: Pedetes capensis (assembly GCA_007922755.1). NCBI lineage: Eukaryota > Metazoa > Chordata > Mammalia > Rodentia > Pedetidae > Pedetes > Pedetes capensis. Next base: position 14,577 of record VMDO01018726.1, read on the forward strand.
TAGGGGCCAGGCCCGATCCTCCTTAGTTTTCCACAGCTGCAGGCAGGCAATTCATATAGCCGCGCAGATTTCTTTTCCCTTTCCCCATTTTCCCTTCTACTTTATTTCCCCTCCCCTTCCTCCACCCCACCTCGCTCCCCACCCCTCTCTGATCCCCTCTTCTTTCTACTCTGCTTATGTTTCCCCGTCTTTTAGATAAGTATTATTTTGTTCATTCTTATACATCTACATATCTATGGGGGGGTTCTTTAAATTAGATTTTGCTCCCACATGAGTGAGAACATATGGTATTTCTCCCGAGTGTCTGGATTACAAGGCTACACCGATTTCATTTGGTGGGTACTCACCAGGTACTCTTTTAAATTGATTAATTTATTCTTGCAGTACTGCGGGGTTGAACCCAGGGCCTGGTGCATGCTTAGGCAAGTGCTCTACCACGGAGCTACAACCCCTAGCCCCCCTTTGATTTTGTTTGGCAATCACAAGTTCTTTGTTTCCTTCCAGTACTTTCTTTGCGGGAGAGTGGGTCTAGGGGCCTGAACCCAGGGCTTCACGCATACTTTTTGCAAGCGCTCTTACCACTCACTGAGCTGCACCTCCAGACCCTTTTTAAAAATTCGTTTTATTTTTATCTTGAATCAGGGTCTTGCTAATTTACACTAGATGTCTGTGGGCCTGCACCTTGTGATCTTCCTTGTCTCTTCTGGGATTACAGATGCGCACCATCGCCCCCAGCCCTCCTTCCAATCTTAATTACTACCAATAACACTGAGTTCATCCATTACACTTTGCACTGTAACAGGAATGAATATCCATCAGAGAGAAAGAATCACCTGAACACCAGCGTTAATTAGAGGAAGAGGTTTCATGGCGGCAGAGCAATAGCTGGATTTCTGGTCCCAAAAGTTTGTCCTCCCGGAATTATTTCCCATCCCTTTTGTGTGGTTTACAGAGTAGTGGACAAAAGGATCTGTGTGTTTCTCTCTGGTTACTTTAAACAAGCCTCAGGTATTACTTAGCAATCCAAGCAGAAAGAAGAAAGTCCTTGATCACAAATCTTTGAAAAAGCAACTTTTAGATAACTTTAGATGCTAGGGGCTATGCCCATGTGGGAAGGAATTTATTGTAGCTTCTCTTGTGTTTAGAGAGAAGAGCTTCTGGCATTTTTGACAAGGGAGTGCAATCCTATTCTTTGATTATAGGAGTTGGGAATGTAAACTCCCGAGGCTTAGCCATGATTTGGTGTGATTTAATTAGGTTTTTCTTTTTTATATCATATCTCTTTCTTCCTCATTCATGTTCCCCCCCTTTTTGGACTACATGAAAAACATTTTTTTATTCTGGGGTCCCACCATCTACCCAGTGTTGTATGGGTCCATAATGGCCTATATTCATCACATGACCCATCCTTTTGATTGTGATTGTCTCTATCATTAACCATATAGTTCTTATGGCCTGGGAGAGAAGGCATGAAATAATCAGAAATAGGCCAAAGATGGCTAGTATTTCCCCCACCAAGGTTTTGATTCCCCCGTGCTGCAGACCTGCTGCCGCCTAGATAGAATCCAGGGTTTCCTGAAGGTGGATGAGGAGTCGTCGGGGATGGGCAACAAACACAGCAGCTCGAAGGCAGTGTGATCTTGTTCCCTCTATTTCCAGATTATCCATCCTTTTTATACAGAATTCATTAAATCTTATGAAAGGTCAGAAAAAGACAAGGAAGTTGGTTGCATTGATGGAATCACCTGATCAGTTGTCACATGGTTGTCACATGAGTGTCACGTGGTAATCAATCAAAGTGGAAGAGGAACTCAGAGACAAAGTGTGATTATTTTAAAGAAATAAACCAAGAAGACCTGAGCATCTGCATTTCCTGTAACAATTGACTATTCTAAATCTTTATGCAGGAATTTAGGGTGGTTAACTGCCACCTGTGTGTCACCCCATTGAGTCTGTTGTTATGAAGAATGGGTGCTTTTGCTTACTAAGAGCAGTCATACAAAGGCTTTTAAGGAGTTTACTGCTGTTGGAAGTCATTCAGGGATTTCCGTTTAAGAAAGCCTGAGGCTTGTGTCAACTCCCAGTCTGAATTAGCATTGCCCACAGAGCCAGAGATTATTTTTCATTAATATTTCTAGAAATCTACAATAGTGACCAATTAAAATTTAAGAAAAAGAAAAGATTGGATTCCAAGTCCTTTTCCATGAAGAGACCGTTTTGGAAGTACTATTCCCCTCTCAGCAGACTTTCCCTCTGAGGCTAGGAGTAATCCTCCCCTTACGGTGGATTTTCCTTCCAATACCTTTATTAAAGATACTCTTACTCATGTGGGGACTCTGTCTACCCATCATGAGTGGATCTGGACCCAGCACCCCCAAAGACAGAGAATCAGACTCTTTATAAACTTTGTGAGTCCCATCCATGCCAAGTCTGTACTGGCACATGGGCTAGTTTTTGAATCCTTGTTACTATATCTTTTATGTTTTGCCCCTGATTATCAATTTGTAGGCAGCAGTTAGTAAAATTGAAGTTTTCACATACTCTTTTCTCTTAGGCCAATAATCTAAGGTTAGTCTATTCTGATAAAGCTAATCTATTTAGTGTTTTTGATTTGACTGTTGGGTAAGGAGGGTCAAGGTACCTGTTTTATTGGTTATTAACATAAGCAGCACTTGTAACCTAATTATGTGGTTTAGCATGTACACGGGAGTGTGGTATCCCCATGACTCATCTTAGGCCCATGTGGCTGGGCCATATATATTGGATAATCATCTCAGGGGGCCATTCATCACCTTTCCAGTGTCCTGATTGTTGTTGTTAGGTGCCATCGAGTCGGTATCCAATTCAGAGCGACCCTCATAGGGTTTTCAATGGCTGGCTATTTCGGGATTGCCTTGGGAGTGGATTGCCAGGTCCTTCTCCCATTTTTGTGGTGCTGGGAATTGAACTCGGGACCTCAGAGACTGCAGCGCAGCACTTTACCCACTGAGCCAAATCCCAGCCCACCTTTCCAGTGTCCTATGGCTATTTCCCTTCTTTTGCATCCTGACAAGGGGGCTGAGACTGGATAGCCTGGTAGTGCCCCTGTTTTTTAGCAGTAACAAGAAGAAAGAAGGCTTGATTATGCCTATAACATTGTTCTCCCTCCAGTCATCAGGGAGACTGGCATAAGCTCTGTTTCCATTTATCCATTATAGTCCAGCTGAGGCAGTCCAGTGTCTGAGACTTTCCAAATTGTCTCAAGCCTCTCTCAGTTGAGTGAAACTTTTGAGAGGGTTTTGTTTAGTCATTATTATTATTATTATTATTATTATTATTATTATTTTACCATATCCTTTTCCTGGTTGTGGTGTTAAGAGTTTTTTGACTGTTGCTGGGCGAGGTGGCGCACACCTATAATCCCCAGCAACTCAGGAGGCAGAGGCAGGAGGATCACAAGTTCCAGACCAGAAGAAGTTTGCATAATTTAGTGAGACCCTTTCTCAAAAAGTAAAAATATGGGCTGGGGATGCAGCTCAAATGATACAGCACTTGCAAAGCATGCAAGTGTGAGGCCCTGGGTTCAACCCCCAGTACCACAAAAAAAAAAAAAAAAAAAAAAAAAGTTTTTTGACCTATACAGGTTGGTTCCCCAACAGGTGAGGCCAAGGGCTTTCCCCATCTAGTGAGGCCTATGATTGAAGATTTTAGAACCCAAAAGGCATCATTTGGAGGAGGCTTTTTTTGACTTGTAAGTTCTATTATTTTATGGGGCAATAATTCCTTTGCTTTCCATGGCCATTGATCTCCCATTAGAGTTCCTTCACATGTATAACATGATGTAACATTTAGAGACTGGGCTATATTCTCTGCTAATCCTATCAACAAATTTTTAGTGCTGTGTGGGCCTGGGGCAGAGGCCAAGACTCTTCTTCATAGAAGGACTCAAAAGCTTGGAAGCTAGCCTTTTTCTGAGTGGTGATGACTTTTTTAGTTATGTCTACCACCACATCTCATTCTTTGCCATTGATTCCCAGACATAATCTGGGTTGTTTTTTTTTTCCATTTGTGTATATCCTGAGGATGTGTTATCATTAACAGCCAGGTCTCACAGCTGGGAGCATTAAGGTCTAACAATTACAATCTAAATGAAACACATTTTAGTTTTGTGTTTTAGTTTTAGTTTTGTGGAAAAAACTTTTCCACAAACTTTTTGATTTTCATTTTTCAACCATATGACTGGTTGTTATCTGGATCACATACAGCAAACTGAGTCTGGTTGTAAGTACAAGTTCCCTTAGTTTTGCCCTCATATTTGTAATAGCTGTAAAAAAGTAAGGTGGTAGTTACCCTTAGTCCTACCTTTGATGAACAGGTAAGTTACATCTTATTACCCCTTCTCCCAAAGTCCAAAGTTTAATCAGAAGTCCCATGACTTCTCAGGTTTCTGCTGTGCTCAGGCCAGCCAGCTTCCAGTCTGTGGCTGGAGCAAGGCATGTTGTTCTCTTTGTCATCTGATGTGGCAGCAGACTTTATTGTAGCATCAGTTGTGTCAGATGTTTTGGGTCCCTCTGGCAGGTCTGTCCCTCTGAAGTTGCTGGTTTTAGGCAGTTATGATGAATCCAAGGCACTGTTCCTGTAACTTTAACAACAGTGAGACTGGACAGCATTACAGTGTGAGGACCATTCCATACGGGCCCCAATGGAGTTGGACTTTATTTTATTATTATTTTTTAACCCAAATAAGAATCCCTGGTTGGAAGGGATGTACTGGGTCTGTTAACTTAGGGGCATTTTTTTCTTGTATCCATCCATGGATGTCCTGTATGGCAATCCCTAAAACCTGTATTTGTCTCCACAAAGTTCTCTCTCTCAATTTACGGAGATCATCTCTTAACTGGCCTAAGATTGGGGGCAGCAGGCCAAATAAAATGTTACAAGGTAAGTACCTTGTCTGTTTTGTGGAGGTGCATCGGACTCAGAGAAGGACCACAGACAAAACCTGATTTTATCTTAGATGAGTCTCGTCTAGTATTTTCTCAGTGACTGTTTGAGTGTCTGGTTTATGTTTGGTTTTTTTCCTGTACTCTGTGGCCGATAAACAGTGTGTAGTTTTAGTTTATCTTCAGTATCTAAATAAGTTCTTGAATTATTTTGGTTACAATTATTGGTCCATTGTCTTATCCCAGAGTCAAAAGCAGCCCAAACCTAGGAATAATGTCTCTTAGTAATATTTTTGTTATGTCTTGGGCCTTTTCTCTCTGGGTGGGGGAAGGCTTTTATCCATCCTGAAAAGGTGCAAACAAACATCAGTAGGTACTGATAACCTCCTGCTCCAGGCAGCTCAATAAAGTCCATTAGAAGGTTTTCATGCCATGGCACCTAGAAGTGCTACGTCAATAAAATCTCTAATGTTGTATTCTCTATGTGGGTCCCTTGGTGAAAGTGCTTCACAAATCGAGGAGCAAGCATCACCCGTATGACCAGCCTTTTATTGAAGAATTTCCATCATCCCTCTTTTGTATATTTCCCAGTATCCTGGGAAAGTCAAGCCTTTTCGATGGGAGAATAACATGAGGCTTCTTGGAGAGGCAAGTCTGGAAAGAGACATGTCTAGAGTCTTTTCCCTAGGCTGCACAGCCATTCTGGCAGCCTGTTTTGCCTCTCTGTCTTTTGACCTTTCTTTGGTTCTATAGTGCCTGCCCATTGATGTCCTCTGCAGTATATAACTGTTATCTTTTGTGAAGCCCAGACAGCATATGTTGTTGTTGTTGTTGTTACATGCCTACGAGTCCTATTCTACTCATAGTGACCCTCAAAGGGTTTTCAATGGCTGATTGTTTCGGGACTACCTTGCGAGTGGATTGCCACGTCCTTCTCCCAGTTTTTCGGTGCTGGGAATCAAACCTGGTACCTCAGAGACTGCAGAGTGGCGCTCTACCGACTGAGCTAAATCCCAGCCCAAGATAGCATCTCTTTTATATATTTATATATGTATTTTTTGTTAAAAGGTTTCTTTCTTTATAAATAATTCCATGAACATGCAAAGTACCAAAAAAAATTTAGAGTGAGTATAAACATTAGCTTTCTTACCTTCTGTCTTCTAAGCCAAAGGTTGTTTTTTTTTTTTTTTTTGCAGAATTGGGAGTTGAACCCAGGGCCTCATGCCTGCATGCTCTGCAAGTGCTGGACCACTGAGCTGCACCCCCGGCCCACATTTTTACTTTTTGAGACAGGGCCTCGCTAAGTTACGCAGACTGGCTCTGGTCTTGAACCTGTGATCCTCCCGCCTCTGTCTCCCGAACTGCTGGGATTACAGGCGTGCGCCACCACGCCTGGCAAAGCCAAAGTTTTTGTGGGCAAGGGCTGTTTCCATCATTGAGTCCACCATCATTACAGCATAGCCAGCAAAATGGGTTCCTTTTAGTATAAAACTATTTCCATCCATAAAGTATTAACATTTGAGTCTGTCTAGGGGTGGTCTAGAAAGACCTCACCTATCATCTCCACACAGTCATGGGGGGAGGCTATCAGGTTCATCCACAAGCAGTGTAGTTGGGCCTCACTGCTCAGTTTCTTATTTAGCCTGATGGCCTTGAATTTAGCTTGGCTCAGTGTCCAGGATTTTTTTTTTTTTTTTTTTTTTTTTTTGGTGTGTGTGTGTGGTACTGGGGGTTGAACCCAGGGCCTCGCACTTGCATACTCTGCAAGTGCTGAACCACTGAGTTGTACCCTCAGCCCATTTTTTTACTTTTTTGAGACAGGGTCTCGCTAAATTACGCAGGCTGCCTCTGGTCTTGAACTTGCAATCCTCCTGCCTTCCCCTCCCAAGCCACTGGGATTACAGGCGTGCGCCACCGCGCCCAGCTCGGGATGTGTTTTTAAGTTCAGCCTGAGCTCACTGCAGCCTCTTGGTGATCTGTTTGAGCTCGCTCCCCATTGCTGGCCAGCCCTGCACCTCCTAAAGCCTGGATTCCAGACCAGTGAGCTCCTTGTGGCTTCTCAGAAGGCTCCCTCCTGCCACAGTCTGCAGGCTGCTCAGCTCTGCCTGCAGCTCACATACCTCTGCTTTCAAGGCCAATGGGTTTTTCTCCCATGCACCTCTGCCCCGTCCAGCTTGTTCTAGCTGCTACCATTTGTTACATTCACATTACATTCAGCAGGTAGCAGTGTGCTGAGGCTTTATTCTGGGGTATTCCTTTATTTGTTTAAATGCCTTCTTTTGTTTAGTTTCCCCATGGAGAGGCTTTTCCCCCATCTCCCCATTTTTAGCAGACACATTTTGCAGTGAAGATTTAGCTCTCTTTTTTCTCTCTCTCTTTCTCTCTTATGGGTTTTCTCTTTGTATTTTTTCCTTTTTTTTTTACTTGTGGTGGGGGCCTCCCTTCCTGGAGAGAGGCTGTAGGCTCTGGTCTCAGGGATGAAGTCCCAGATGTCTCCTCAGAGCCTGGCTCTTCAGGAGCTATAATTAACCTTGACAGAGTAGGAAGGTATGGAGGAGGAATTTTTCTCCCTTGTCTCTTGCAGTTTTTCTGGCTCTTTTGAACTTGTTTTTTTCTTTTTCCTGTTTTTTTTTTTTTTTTTTTCCTACTTCTACTTTTAGCCCTGTTTGAGCCACCAAGTGGTGAAAGTCTGGTTTGAACTACGTTTAGCCAAATATCTACATAGGAAAACTGGCCAGGAAGCCCAGACTATTCTCTGAATTTGATCACCATTTGATACATATAGCCAATTATTATTTAGCTATAGTTTCTTTTGCCTGCAGCGGTAGCCCTGTGGCATCCGATCCCGTCAGATCTCAGAAGCTAAGCAGGGTCAGGCCTGGTTAGTACCTGGATGGGAGACCGCCTGGGAACACCAGAAGCTGTAGGCTTGGGAGAAGGACCTGGCAACACCCTCCCAAAAATCAATCTGCCATTGAAAACTCTATGAACAGCAGAGAAGCACTGACAATAGTGTTTCCCCTGTTGTACAGAGGGTCGCTATGAGTCGGATGCCGACTCGACGGCACCTAACAACAACAACATAGTTTCTTTAGGCGCTGGGATTTAGCTCAGTTGGTAGAGCGCTGCACTGCAGTCTCTGAGGCCCCAAGTTCAATTCCCAGCACCATAAAAATGGGAGAAGGATGTGGCAACCCACTCCCAAGGCAATCCCGAAACAGTCAGCCATTGAAAACCCTGTGAGGGTTGCTATAAATCAGATACCGACTTGACGGCACCTAACAACCTAAATAGTTTCTTTGCCTGCAGCTGTAGCCCTGTCGCATCTGATCCCATCAAATCTCAGAAGCTAAGCAGGGTTGAGCCTGGTTAGTACTTGGATGGGAGACCACCTGGGAACACCAGGTGCTGTAGGCTTGGGAGAAAGAATCGACAACCTGCTCCCAAAAATCAATCTGCCATTGAAAACCCTATAAACAGCAGAGAAGCACTGATAATAGTGTTTCCCCTGTTGTACGCAGGGTTGCTATGAGTTGGATACTGAGTCCATGGCACCTAACAACAACAACATAGTTTCTTTGGTCGGCCACCCAATATTAAAAGAAGACCATTTTATCCCTTAGCGTTTCTTTAGTTCCTGGGATGTTAACTTTATTTTATAGTTCCTGGTGTAACCTTTCTTGAAATTTCTTACCATGTACTCCAAAGGAGTAAGTTTAGACGCATCAGCACCCATTCCTCACCCCAATTCAGCTTGTCTCATTCCTGTTCTTTACCTTCAGTTGTACCATTGGAGCCATTTCCAATCCTGGCACCCCACAGACATCAGTCTAAGGGGGGGGGGGGCACTGCAAAGCTGTGGAACTCTGCATTTGTATATCATTCATTCTACCATTTACATTTGAGCTTCCTCTGTCCAATAGGGAGGCAATTTAACACTCATACATCTGGGACTTCCCCTCCCTGTGGAGGAAGTCAGGACCTCCCTTCTGGTGAGGGGAAGTCAGTTCCACTCATACACCACGGACTTCCCCCTCCCAGTAGGGGAAATCAGGACCCCTTTCTCCCAGTGAGGGGGAGTCAAATCCAATTTTCTGTTGCTGCCTCAGTTTCCCATAGGCATAAACCAACCCAATTTCCTGCCATTCAAACTATCATGAGTGGTGTTTAGGAGATCACACAACCCCGATTTCTCAACCAAGGTTGCTACCTCGGTTTCCTATTTGGACATCATGAGTAGTACTCAGGAGGCACTTGAGGGGGATCAGGCCCTCCTTCTGCTACTACAGAGCAGATCTCTTTGATGGGTCCTACCATGATTCAGACATCTTCCCTGGTGCCTATTTCTTAGTGTTTGCCTCCTCAGGAACCAGCTGAGTTCCTGGGGAGGGAGGGGGTCCTTCCTTTGCTCCATTGAGGTGCCCACACAAGGAAGCATAATCTGCCATCCCTGGCTAGCTCAGCGGTTCACATATCGCTCCGGCCAAATGTCCCCCCCACCCACCCCATGCGTCCTGGGAGTTGTTGAAAAGTACCAGGTGAATCTGAGCCTGCTCTCTCTGGTAATGAGCTGGCTTCCTGGTCAGGGACCCAAAATGTAGCAGGAAGCAAGGCTCCCCAGAGAGAATCACCCAAACACCAGCATTAATTAGAGGAAAATGTTTCACTGCCAGCAGAGCAACTACTGCATTTCTGGTCCCAAAAGGCTGTGCTCCCTGTGTTATTCTTTCCTGCCCCTTATATAGGGCTTACAGATTAGTGGACAAAGGGATCTGTGTATTTCTCTCTGATTGGTTACTTCAAACAATCCTCAGGTGTTACTTACCAATCCAAGCAGAAAGAAGAAAGTCCTTGACCACAAATCTTTGAAAAAACAACTTTTAGATAACTTTTAGGTACCAGGGTTATGTCCATGTAGGAAGGAAGTTACTGTGTTCAAATAAAGGAGCTCCTGGAATTCCCTATATGAGGGAGTGCAAGCCTATTCTTTGATTAGGGGAGTGAGGAATGGAAATTCCGGAGGCTTAAAGTAGCCAAGGTCTGGTGTAGTTCAACTAGGTTTTTCTTTTTTATACCAGATATTTTCTTCCTCATATCATAACACAATGATATATAGGTTGTTGAATGGCTAAGGGTGGCCAAAGGGGCCTTACTGAAGCAAAGGTCCTGATTTTAAGTGGGAAAAAGGTTGATTATAGCGGACTAAGAGTTCAGGCAATGAAGATAAAAAGATGATAATGAAAAGAGAAGATCCAGGAGATAACTGGGAAGAATGTGGAGGTGCTTGTTGTTAGGTGCCATCGAGTCATGTCCAACTCATAGCGACCCTTACAGGATTTTCAATGGCTGATTGTTCCGGGATTGCCTCAGGAGTGGGTTGCCCCGTCATTCTCCAGTTTTTGTGGTACTGGGAATTGAACTCAGGACCTCAGAGACTGCAGAGCAGCACTCTACCAACTGAGCTAAATCCCAGCCATGGAGGTGCTAGTGGTACAGAAAAATCTTCAGGGCCCTGGAATAAAACAGCTTTGGTACAAGTACCTCTTCAGGAATTCCTACAGAAAACTCATAAAAAATTTCAGGATCTCTATTTTTGTGTCTGATCTCTGGTGCTCTTGTGGTGATTTCTTCATTGCAATTAGCCTGGGCCCATAGGTTGGCTCAGGAGATAGCACCCCATTGTCAGAGGCCAAACCAGGGGTGGAGCGGGAGGAGGGAGGGCGGGTCACCAGGAGAGAGGCAGCGTGCCTGCATGCTTGGATCCCTCAGCCACTGTGGACCAGATGTGTCTAGAGTGGCTGCAGGCAAGGTCATCTTAGGTGGGGCTGGGTGTCATCAAGGCTTAAGACTTTTTGAGGCTAAAATGAGGTCTCCTAGAGTTGTTGCACACTGTCAGGAGCAGCCAGGATGCCAGCTGTCAAAGAAGCAGCTTGATGGGAGGCTCCCAACTCAGAGCAGCATAGCCCACCTATGTTAAGGTAAGGAGAAGCCCCTCGCCCACCTAGAAACCTGTTAATCAAGTGTCTGGCCCAATTCTTAGCAGCTTTGCACACTTAAAAAAAAAAAAAAATGCCGGGCGTAGTGGCGCAGGCCTGTAATCCCAGCGGCTTGGGAGGCGGAGGCGGGAGGACCGCAAATTCGAGACCAGAGGCAGTCCGTCTAATTTAGCGAGACCCTGTCTCAAAAAAGTAAAAAAAAAATGGGCTGAGGTGCAGCTCAGTGGTCCAGCACTTGCAGAGCATGCAGGCGCTAGGTCCTGGGTTCAACCCCCCGTACCGCAAAAACAAAACAAAACAAAACATCAAGGGTGCTTAATTTAGGGCCTAACATTCACAATTTCCTGGTAGATTTTTGATGTGGTGGTGATGGCTTTTCTTTTTTCTTTTTTTTCCTTTCTTTTTGTCCTGTAGTCAAACCCGGGGTCTCACCCATGCTAGGCAACTGACTACAGAGTCCTACTCCCAAAATAACACTCTAAACTGTACTCAGTATCACATAACCCTGCAAAAACCTTTTGGAGATTGGATCCCTCTGATGTGTCTCACGACTACAATGCCATCTGTATGAGCTCTGACTTTGCTTCAGGAGGCTGAGTCAGGAGAATGGAGAGGTCCAAGCCCACAGACATCTAGTGTAAATTAGCAAGACCCTGATTCAAGATAAAAATAAAACGAATTTTTAAAAAGGGTCTGGAGGTGCAGCTCAGTGAGTGGTAAGAGCGCTTGCAAAAAGTATGCGTGAAGCCCTGGGTTCAGGCCCCTAGACCCACTCTCCCGCAAAGAAAGTACTGGAAGGAAACAAAGAACTTGTGATTGCCAAACAAAATCAAAGGGGGGCTAGGGGTTGTAGCTCCGTGGTAGAGCACTTGCCTAAGCATGCACCAGGCCCTGGGTTCAACCCCGCAGTACTGCAAGAATAAATTAATCAATTTAAAAGAGTACCTGGTGAGTACCCACCAAATGAAATCGGTGTAGCCTTGTAATCCAGACACTCGGGAGAAATACCATATGTTCTCACTCATGTGGGAGCAAAATCTAATTTAAAGAACCCCCCCATAGATATGTAGATGTATAAGAATGAACAAAATAATACTTATCTAAAAGACGGGGAAACATAAGCAGAGTAGAAAGAAGAGGGGATCAGAGAGGGGTGGGGAGCGAGGTGGGGTGGAGGAAGGGGAGGGGAAATAAAGTAGAAGGGAAAATGGGGAAAGGGAAAAGAAATCTGCGCGGCTATATGAATTGCCTGCCTGCAGCTGTGGAAAACTAAGGAGGATCGGGCCTGGCCCCTACTTGGACGAGAGATCGCCAGGGAACACCAGGTGACTGTAGGCTCGAGAGAAGAACCTCCCTCCCAAACTCCCAAAAAGCCATCAGGCACTAAAAGACCCCTATGACCAGCAGGGAAACATTGACCAATAGAGTGTTTCGCCTGTTGTACGTAGGGGCCGCTGTGAGCAGGACAGCATGAGACTTCATACTACGTGTTAACCAGACAGTTCTGGAAAATATACGACCCCAACCGGCAAGAAAAGAGACGAGCTTCATTAAAGCCGTTCATCACATCCTAACACATGATGCACGTCGCACACCAAGCTGCACACACTGCTCAGGCGAAAGTAGAAAGATGTGAAAACCGGTGCGCAAGACCACAAGAACAGCGCTGCTCCAACGGCCTGCGATGCTCGGGAACGTCGCCGAGAAAGCAAAGGCGCATCTACTTTTAAACCAACAAGTTATGTCCCCTAAAAAGGGGGTGCACCGTTCCTGGAAGTACTGCAATACCAGGTCGATGCGTGGAGTGGACGGAGCAAGCCCCTATTCCATCTCCTAGTTCCAAAAATCCATTTAATATATTGTCCTCGGATAGAGGACGTATCAGATATTAAACTGATAAGAACAGATACTACACTTGATCTTAGCCAAAAGGCCGAGAAGCGATAACCCTCCGCTGCCCGGCACCCATGGCACTGCCTCACCCACACATCTTCAGCTCACGGTCGGAAAAGTCACGCTCTAGTAAAGGCTCATTCTCTCCCAGTTTAATAGGCTTTACTGGATCCAGGTGGCAGGGCATGAATATTTTGTCGGATTCTAATGTATTTTCAGAATTTTTACTTTCTTTTTCCACTCCCATAGCTCCCGGGAGAAACAGCCATTTTATATTTGCATGCCCCGCCCCATGCGCACAGCGCCAGGCTCCCAGTGCCTGGGAACCGCACTCCACCCGGAAGACAGGATTAGCGGGACCGCTCCTTCAGCCTCATCGCCCTGGAAAAAGAACGAAAAGCCCAGGACGAGAAGAACGCAAACGTTCCATGAGGTTTTTCTTTCCAACCGACCGACCAACCAACCAACCTTCCTTCCTTCCATCCTTCCTTCCTTCCTTCCTTCCCTCCCTCCCTCCCTCCTTCCTTCCTTCCTTTCGTTCTTTCGTTCTTTCCACCTCTCAAACATGCAGCTACGTTGACAAAATTTTACAATTAGCACCCAACTACCTAAGGTCATCTTTCCTTCTGTGCGCGCGCGCGTGCACACGTATATATGTCTATACATGCGTATACGTATACATATATACATGTATAGATATACATGTACGCAGATCCCTCTGTCCATTCAGCAGCCCGTCTCATCCCAGGAGTCCTTTTTTTGAGAGATGAGAACCACAACTTGGAGGGAGGAGCGGGGAGGAGGTCGGGGGTCGGTGGCCAGAGTGCAGTCTGGGGGGGGGGGGGGGGGGGGGGGATGCACTCAAGGGGCGGCCCTGCCCTTGGGAGAGGGGTCCTAGTTAGCTACGCTGTTAGATCCGCTTCTGTCAGGGGAGGCACCTGAAAAGGCAGCGGCAGCCGCCACTTCAGACACCCGGGAGTGGGCCCCAAAGGACCAGCGCGAGAGACTGAAATGGCTGGGGCGGGCCGGGGCAGAGGTTTGAGTCAGCAGCGAGAGATGAAGGCCAGAGAGGTAATGGGGAGAGGGGTTGTGTGGGGCGGGGGGGGGGGGGGGGGGAAGTACCTGCTTGATTACATTCTCTCAGGAAAGACGAGGTGAGCACTTGGGCACAGGTGGTAGCCGTGTGTTGTTGTTAGGCACCCTCCAGTCGAGTCCGACTCTGTAGCGACCGTATGTACAACAGAACGAAACACTCCCCTGACACGCTGCCATGTACAAGATCTTTTTTTTTTTTTTAAATGTTTAAGCACATTGTTATAGACACCGTGTCAATCCATCTAGTTAAGGGTCTTCCCTTTTCTCATTGACCCCCCCAACTCTCCCAAACATGATGTCCTTCTCCATGGATCGGTCCCTCTTGACAACATGTCCAAAAATTCGTAAGACGCCATGTAGGGGGCCAGAAATGGCCAGATTCTGGATGTCTTTTTTTTTTTTTTTTTCCGGTACGTGGGGTTGAACCCAGGGCCTCTCATTTGCATGCTTTGCAAGTGCTGGACCACTGAGCTGCACCCCCAGCCCAGTTTTTTTTACTTTTTTGAGACAGGGTCTCCCTAAATTAGGCAGACTGCCCCTGGTCTCGAACTTGCAATCCTCCTGCCTCCGCCTCCCAAGACGCCGGGATTACAGGTGTGTGCCACTGCGCCCGGATCCTGGGTGTCTTTTGAAAGTAGAGCTGTTAGCAGCCAGGAGCGCTGGTCTGGGAGGCCACTGGTCTGTGTGTTCAGCACCTGTAATCCCAACAACACGGGAGGCGGAGGCAGGAGGATCGCAGGTTCGAGACCAGAGGCAGACTGCATGGTTTAGTGAGACTCTGTCTCAATAAAAATATAAAATAAAATTAAAACGGGCGGCTGGGGGGGCGTGTAGCTCAATGACAGAACACTTACAAAGTGTGCCCTGGGCTCAGCCCCTCAGTACTACCAAAAAAAGAAGGAGGAGGAGGAGGAGCGCGGAGGGAGGGAGGGAGGGAGGGAGGGAGGAGGAGGAGGAGGAGGAGGAGGAGGAGGAGGAGGAAAGAAAGAAAGAAAGAAAGAAAGAAAGAAAGAAAGAAAGAAGAAAAAAAGAAAGAAAAAAGAAATATTAGAGAAGCCGAAGGCCAGGTATGGTGACTTATGCCTGTAATCCCAACTCTGGGAAATGTAGTATTACCCACGGCCAAAGTCTACCCATTGGGCTTGTTCTTCTGCCTGCCATCGCTTTCCCTGGGCCTTTGGAGCTTCTCTTTTACCCATGTTGTTGACAGTCCCCAAAGCAAAATGCAACAGTTGAGCACTTATTCATCTGAAGGCCAGTTTGGTGCCATGCGAGCATAGAACATAGGCACACGTGTGGGCAATACGTACATGTTCTCTGAGCTTACTTGTGTGTCTAAAAAGAAGAAGAACAAACAGAGAAACCAGGGAAACTTAACTCTGAGGCTTTAACATCTCCCTTAGAGTCCCTGGACATGGGGGTACTGGATTTGTTGGTCCAGCGGGAGGTTAGGTGATCGAAGATTTTTAACTCTTTTGATCTATATGGGAGTGGCTCTAAAGAGGGAGCATCTCCCAGTCAAGAGGGTTCTGCCCTGTTAACTAGAGCTATTATTCCTGGATCAAGCTTGCATTATTTACATAGGCCTGAGCTGTCCCCTAGGGAAAAGAAAGCCTGGCTATAGGGTTCTTCTGACCATTCGTCTGTCTTTTTACAAAAAGGACCTAATTGTGGGATGTTGTTGTTGTTAGGTGCCCTCCAGTCGTCGGTGTCCGACTCAGCTCAGCGACCCTAGGTACAAAACACTATTGTCATGCTTCTTTGCCATTCATAGGGTTTTCACTGGCTGATTGTTTTTTGGGAGTGGGTCGCCGGGTCCTTCTCCCAAGCCTACAGCACCTGGTGTTCCCAGGCGGTCTGCCATCCAATCTCCCATCCAAGTACTAACCAGGCTCGACCCTGATGGGATCGGATACCACAGTGGTACGGCTGCAGGCAGTTGTAGTACAATAATTAATGCTTTCCACATTTTGGCTGAGACTGGGGGTCCTCTAGTCTGAACTGGGGTCACACAGTGGTGGAAAAGGAATGTATATCTTTAAGAGGCACATCATTAGGGACCTATGAAGAGTAACCCATCTGGAGTGTCCTGTAAGGACTGAGACGTCCCTCTGACATTCAAGAACCTGGGAACCAGACACAGGCACCTAGCCTGATTCTGGAATCCATCTAATGGCGACGCTGAGTTCTGTCTTCCTAGCTGGCTTAGAGCTAGGCTTTCCCCTCCTAGCTGGTTCAGAGCTAAGGCTTATTCCCACTTAGCTGGCAGGAGTTAAGTACATATAACACCCACACGGTTGGCAGGAACCAAGCATTGTCAGCCCGGAAGGGCGAGGGCCCAATTCTTTTGTTTCTTCTTGTATTCTCCCTTGATATTGTCCCTCGTCACTGATGTACAATTGCCTCTCTTTGGAGACGACGCATGCTTTTCCCTGTAAGGATCTGGAGAGATCCAGCCTGAATAAGGAGAGAAAAACTCAAAGGAATGAGTTGTAGCTCCTGGTCGTAATGCTAACAGCGGTAGGGGGGCGGGGCCCTGGATTGATACCTTCTGCAAAACTTGTGTCTCAACCTAGGGGACCGCCATTTGGGTCTGGTATTACTTTCTCACCCAAAATAGAACACAACGCTACTGTACCCCATGGCAAATAGAGAACACCCTGGTATTGGTAAAATAGGCATTTTAGAAGTTAATGGTTTTGTTAAATAGGGCGGAGAAATCACTCAAATGAGAAGGAGATGCTTCATTCCCAAAGGTCAATGGTTGACCTGTAAGGAACGCTCTGAAGTTAATAGGTAATGTAAGACTCGACCCCCCAGTGTGGGGTATCAAGCCTAACAGGAGAGTTCCCAGTGAGAGACGGAGGCCAGAGCCGCTGCAAAAGCACAGGATTTTATTGTCCGGCGCGTCGGGGTCTGCTCAGCTCTATCGAACTGGAGACCCCAAGGAACAAAGGCGTGGGCTTTTTATATTTTTACAGGAGCAGAAAATGGCGAGTTAGCTGAATAATACAATTTTGATTGGCCACATTGGTTAACTTTTAAATTGATTGGTTACATCGAGTAGCTAGGCGCGTGCGGGAAGGGAAGAGGGTCTAGGGAGGGGGTCCGAGGGCCGGGGGGCCTCCTTTGTGTGTGCAAAGAGGAGGGGCTTCCGCATTCTAGGACGTTGGTGGCCAAGATAATTCGGGGCTTTCCAGGCTGGGAGGGGTTGTGTTACTTTAATACTGAGAGGGGGGAATAATTTTACCTTATCCAATGTAACTCAATCTACAAAATAGCTGCTCTTTAGCTAAGCTGGGCCTTCAGTAACAACCAGTAAACTATCAAACTGCAAGCCTGATCTGAATAGGAAGAATAAGTTAGGTTGATTGAAAGGCATACAACATTCAAAATAGGAAAGTAGCAGAGATGTTACAGTCTGGAGCTGGAGTGCATATGTCGAGGGAAGTTATAAGCATGAGAGAGTAAAAATCCCATGATCCTAACCCTAGAAAGGGGAATTTACGCCTAATCAGGAAAAAGGTGAAGTAGACCTAACTCCAACTGAACAGAAATACTGGAATGAAATTAGGATTTGGGCTCTTTGATCTTTCTAGTAGTAGCAGAGGGAAAAGGCTTGTTTGTTACTCTGCAGGAACAGGCTGGGGAGGAAGGGGAGATTAAGTTTATCTCAGCGTTTTGAGACTTGCGTTTTAGGTTGGCTTTGGCTGTTTTAGCTAGAACCTCCCTGCGTTTCTTGGGTGTGACCCCAAGGGCTTAGGGTTTGTGCTCCCAGAGGGGGAGCAATTTTCCCAAGGTTACCTATGTCCTAAAAGGTAGTGGCCCTTCTAGGTCTGCCTGTGCCCTGAGAAATGGTCAGTCTTACAGGTTTGCCTATGTCCGGAGAAATGACCGTTTTCCTTGGAAATGTCCATATCCCCGAGACTGGCCGTCTACTTAGGAATGCCTGTGTTTTTAGGGATGGTCCTTCCCCCAAGATCGCCTGAGTCTCAACGGGTAGCGACCCCCTAAGACTGCCTGTGACATCATAGTGTCCCCTCTATAAACTTTAATGAGAACTTCCCATCCGAGAATAGTGGTCATCCCCGCTTAAACCTGCTAACCGGTCTTGTCACTAGAGGGAGCTTTGGCCCTTTGACCTTTTTATGAGGCAGTAGGTTAGATATAAAACCTAGAGAAAGCCTCAGTATAAGCGGGGTAACCATGGCCCCCTGCTGGGGAGTTGCTAGGGACCCAGGTGGTGTAGTCCTGACGGGAGTCTGGCAGCTGGGGACCTTTGGCCTGCTTGAGCCCCGAGGGAGGGAGAGGTATATCCGTATCCATGGGTGGCGCGGTATGGTATGGTTAGCTGAGTGAGCCTGGAAGGAGGGAAGCGGAGAGCGAGGCCAGTGTCACAGCCGGCAAAGCGGCCCCCACACTCACTGGTTAACACCGGGATATAATGGCTAAAGGCCGGTGAAGGCCAAGTCAGCTTCCAGGGCTGCTTTCCTCCTCCACATGTAAGACACATTATGGGATCTTAGCAATTTTATTTTTCCTGCATCTTGAAACGCTTTGCTCTTTCATCACTCTAGGAATTTTTCCTGTAGTGATTCGATTCCCGACTACAACAAAAATGCGTACAAGAGTAAGGGAATGGAGAAATGACGGACTCACTTAGAAGGATGGAGCCACCAAGGTGAAACAAATGGTTACTTTGGCATAGTCCATGAGCTTTCTTATTGTGTTGCCCAAAGTATTGGAGGGCCGGGCACAAGAAGATGTGAAGACCATCTTCGCAATCTGATTGTTGCTTTCATTGAACAGTCAAGATTTCAATTTTTTTTTTTTTTTTCTTTTTTCAGTGCCGGGGATTGAAGCCATATGGGAGTCTCCATGCATGTTAGGCAACCACTCTACACCCCCAGCCTGCTCTGTGGATACTTATCTGTTAATCTTTACTGAAAGAAAAAGTCGTCTTTCACTGTCCTTTATTTTTTACTTCTTAAGTTATTTCAAAAATAACTGAAATTTGCTGGGCACGGTGGCGCACGCCTGTAATCCCAGAGGCTCAGGAGGCGGAAGCAGGAGGATCGCAAGTTCAAGACCAGAGGCAGTCTGCGGAATTTAGCGAGACCCTGTCTCAAAAAAGTAAAAAAACTGGGCTGGGGTGCAGCTCAGTGGTCCAGCACTTGCAAAGCATGCAAGTGCGAGGCCCTGGGCTCAACCCCCAGAACCACACACACACACACACACACACACACACAAAAGATAAATAAATAAAAATAAAAATAAAATAAATAATTAAAAATAAATAAAATAAATTAAAAATTAAAAAATAAATGACCGAAATTCGAGAAATACGAAGGGCCTGTTGGTCCCCAGATGGCAAATATGGAAGGACCCCGCAGCCCACTCCCGAAACAATCAGCCATCGAAAACCCTATGAATAGCAGAGAAGCACCGACACAGTGCCGGGCACGGCACAGTGTTGGGGAGTGTCTTGTTCTGTTGTACATAGGGTCAGTATGATGCGGACCCGACTCAACCAGCACCTAACATTAGAATTGGATATTGGCCACTTGAACGTGACAGAACAGGAAAGGGGCAAGGGAGCTGAAGGTATATGCATGGAAATTTGTCCAGGTAAACGGGGTTGGAAGGGCTGTGGGGAGACAGGGAAATGGGGCGAGGGACAGTAAGAGGTGACAGGCACCAAAGGGTAGGCAGAGGGGTGGGAGGGAGGGAAGGCAGAAAGTGATTGCAGTGTGATGGTGGAAGTGGAGGAGGTTATGTTGTTGTTGTTAGGTGCCCTCGAGTCGGTATCCGACTCATAGCAACCCTCATAGGGTTTTCAATGGCTGATTGTTTCGGGATTGCCTTGGGAGTGGATTGCCAGGTCCTTCTCCCATTTTTGCCGTGCGGGGAATTGAACTCGGGACCTCAGAGACTGCAGCGCAGCACTCTACCAACTGAGAGGAGGTTATAGCAGTTGTTGAAGACAAGACCTTGTAGTCAGAACACAGGAGTGAGTGGCTCAGATCAAGGAACAGGAGAGACCTGAGTGTTGGCTGTGATTGTGACAGGACTTTATGATGGAGATGCACGGTGACTCAGGAGCTAAAGTGTTCAGGACAGACGACAGGAAGGAGGATAGGTAGTGGGGTGGTACACACGGATGGTGTGTGATTCCGAGCGGGGGTTGGGGGAGGAAAGAGGCCTTTGGGGGACCAGAGGATAGGGTGGTCTACAACACTTGGGAATGGGGGAAGGTTGGGGGTGGGGAGAGGGAGAAGGAGAGCTGTGCCTTAGGGGAAGAAGACATTAGAAACTGGGAAGAGCTGAGAGAACCGGGCTTCTGGAGACTGCTTCTGGGCGTGGGGTTGTAGCATTATCCCTAACCACTGGCCAGGCGGATTGCATGACAGGTAAATAAATCTCTATTTGGGGGGTCGAGAGAAGCCAGTTGCCCTAGCGTCCCAGATTTCAACAACCAGGCTAACGAAGCCAAGTCATATTTAAAAGTTGCACCACACTCGCAAGCACAAAGGAACTGAGTTGTTGTTGTTGTTGTTGTTGTTGTTAGGTGCCGTCGAGTCGACTCTGACTCATAGACACCCTATGTACAGAAGAACGAAACACTCCCCTACTCGGTTGCCAGGCACACGATCTTATTTATGTTTAAGCCCACTGTTGCAGACACTGTCGATCCATCTGGTGGAGGGCTCCCCGACCTGCCACTCTCCCGATGTCTTTCTCCAGGGATTGGTCTCTCCTGACTTCGTGTCCAAAATATGTAGGACACAGTCTAGCCATCCTTGCTTCCAAGGAGCACACCGGTTGCACTTCTTGTAGGACAGATCTGTTGGTTCTTTTGGCAGTCCATGCATGGTATTCAATAGTCGTTTCCAACACCATAATTGAAAAGCATCAATTCTTCTCCTGTCTCCCTTGTTCAATGTGCACCCATATGATTCAACTGAAAATACCATGGCATGAGCCAGGCACATCAGTGTGAGGTCTTTACTTTTCAATACTCTAAAGGCATCTTCTGCCACAGCTTTTCCCAAAGCAATGCGTCTTGTGATTCCTCAACCACTGCTTCCATAGGTGTTGACTGTAGAGCCAGGTTAAAGAAGCAAAATCATCACAGGCGACCTCAGTCAATCGTTTCTCCATGTACTGTGAAGTTTCCACACTGAAGCGGTTGTAAGGACTTTTGTCTTGTTGGTGTGTTCAGTCAGTCACGCAATCCATAGCGAAGGCCTTGGTCTTTGGTTCACCTGCATAACGCAGGTCGCCGTTTTCCTCAAAAGGCCCAGCCTCTCAGATTACTTTGCTCAGCAAATAAATTCCGGAGACGTGGTGACACACACCTGTCTCATCCGACCCCGTCAGATCCCCAGCGCTAAGTAAAGGCGAAAGCGTGCCACCTGAGTACTTGGATAGAACCCCGGATGCCTGAGGCTCGAGAGAAAAATACTTAACAACCCCCAGGAGCCCAGGAAAAGCCGCCAACAACAAGTCTAACTTTGTCACCAACGATTGGGGGTGGGGAATGCACCGGTCCTGGAAGTACTGCAATACCAGGTCGATGCGCGGAGTGGACGGAGCAAGCCCCTCTTCCACCTCCTAGCCCCAAAAATCCATTTAATATATTGTCCTCGGATAGAGGACGTATCAGATATTAAACTGATAAGAACAGATACTACACTTGATCTTAGCCAAAAGGCCGAGAAGCGATACTGTGGGCTTCGCCCTCGCACTTGCCGTCCGCCCGTCCTCCACATTTAAGTCGCGGTGGGAACCAACCCCCCCCCCCCCCCCGGTCCCTTGCCTCCCTTTCCCGTGCTTCCTTCACGCTCCTGGAGATACCGTTAAACTCGGGTTTTCACGCGAAATGCTGCATCCGTGGTGGTCCCGGCGCTCCGGGGCTGCAGGGCCGTCTCTAATTTGCATGTCCCACCCTTCCCCGGGGAGGCGGGGCTAAACGCGGGCGACTCCACCCTCCGCGCTGCCTCCGCGTGCGGGAGGCTCGGGCTGAGCTGAGCGCCCACCTCCTGGCAAGAGCCGCTCCAGCGCCTTGGCCAGCAGAGAGGCCCAGCGGCTGCCGCGGGCTCGGAAGGAAGCGCTGCCCTGCTTGCAGGTCCCGCGGCTACCGGGAGCCCCCGACAGCAGGAACTCGGTTCTGCTCCCCGCACGTACTTCACACTCGAGTAACTCCGCAGTGAGTGAGATCCTGCCTCCTACGTGCTCAGCCAGACCCCGACGGGTCGAGGTTCCGATGGCTGGCTCGCCGGCGGCCAGCGGCCCCTCGTCAGAACCTGTGCGCTTGCTCAGGCCGTCTTCTGCCCGTAGGATTCGGGTCCCGTGGGCGGCTTCATCCTGAGAAGGGGAGAGTAACGCGGGATCCCTCTCCTTGGGCTCCCTCTCCTTGGGCTCCCTGTCTTTGGGATGGCCCGTTTCCCTCCGCGGAGGGTGGGCGTGTCGGTTTCCTGGGTGTGACTCACGCCAGCCTGGTAGGCGGAGAGCCTCCCGAACGCGCCTGCTGGCGCGCCAGGTAGGCGCGCCCGGCCCGGGGTCGCGGCCGGGTGCTGGTGCGGGTCGGGTGCCCTTGTGCAGTCAGCGCGCCAACGTGCTGCCGTGGTCCCGACTGCCCTCGTTGCACCCGAGCCTCGATCGTCGGGATCGGGGACGGCGACTGGGACGGCACGGCCGCAGTTGTCCTGCAGCGCCGCTTGCCCGGGCCTCCCCCGCTCGCGACACCGCGCGGCGTCAAGGCTGGGATCGCTGAGCGCTTTCTGCGGGCAGGCGGACGCAGCGGGCCGTCGATCTCCGTGGCGAAAAGTGGTACCCCAGTTCTCTAAGCGCGGGCAAGGTTGAGCGTCCTCTCTCGTGTTTAAGAGCCGCGACTGGTTTCTTTTGGGGAACTCCTTGTTCGGGGTCTTTGGCACTCTTCTTCCCGGTTATTGGGCTTGAATTTGCAATGTACGCAGGCGGGGGGCTGGCCCTTTGAGGTGTAAGAGGCCGCTATTTTCCCGGTTGCATATCTGTCTTCGGCCTTTGCTTTAATTAATGAGTCGATGATTCTGTTAAAAATCCTTTGAAAGCCAGGCGTGTTGGTGCGCGCCTCTAATCCCGGCGCCCGAAAGGCAGAGGGAGGAATATCGTGAGTTCGAGGCCAGCCTTGGCTGCATACCGAACCCTACCTCAAAACACCAAAGGAGAAAGGGTAATTATTTTTTATGCCATCACATGGACCACTATCATCGCATTTATCAACTTATCGTATTTATCAACTTATAAATATATCATCCCCATCTCGGTCGCCTAAGAGGCTCATGCCTATTCCAGACTCAGCCTGCTGGGTCCGCTTCTTCCAGGAAGCCACACCCCTACGTCCACCGCGCCCACCCTCTACGACAGAGCCCCTCTCTGGCGGGTCCCTCCTCAGATGGGTGCAGTTCCCTTAGGTACGCGTTGTCCAAAGAAGCCAAAGCTGTCGGTCACCAGTCGGACTCTGGGGTTCAGTGGACGTTTGTTGGCTGTCCACCCACTTTTCACCCGCGAGGCACCTGCGCATGGGCGGCTGTCCATCCCCACCTCATGGAGGCGAGCGGAGCTTGCAGCCCGGGATGATGGGTGTGTCTTTGAGCTTGGGGGCGTAGAACGCTTGCCTGGCACGCTGGAAGCCGTGGGCTCCCGCCCCCCATACTCACGCACACCCCCTGGCACTGCAAGGGAAGGAAGAAGACTGACTTTTGTTTTTTGTTTCTGTTGCTGGTTTTTTCTTCTCTTTCTCGGTATAAGCCAACCAGTAACCACAGCCATGAGCGCATTTGGAAATGGAGAGCTCTTTGCAGTTGAGGGGTGCTTCTTGGTGGGTAGCAACCCGGTGGAGGCCCGGCTATCAGAAGACGTATGAACGACGAAAGATGCCAATGAAGGCATCCAAAACACCCGGACGTGAAGATGAACACGGCCCTCTCCCGGTCCACTCCCCATGTAGCAGTGGGTGCTCCTTTGAGAGTTGGCCTTTGCAGACTTGCTTCCCTTCCCTTTGCCTGGCATTCTAAATTCTGACAAAAAGCCGCACCTGAACGACGGAAGATGTTAAATTGCTAAATAAACTTCTTTCCTGCTGGGGGCGGTGGCACATGCCTGTTATCCAGGGACTTGTGAGGTGGAGGCCCGAGGATCACAAATTGGAGGCCAGAGGCAGCCTGCCTTAAGTTAGCGAGACCCTGTCACCGGCTTAAAAAAAAAATGTAAAAAAGGGCTGGTGGGGCAACTGCGTCGTCGTAGAGCACTGGCAAAGTATGAGTGAGGTCCTGGGTTTACCTCAAAAATAAGCAAATAAACTAAAAAATCTCCTTTTAGATTTACAGGCCCCCGGATCTCTGGCAACCCTCACAATACATGTGCCCCTCCTCATTTGAGTCCTGCGCGTCAATCAGCACAGAACGTGTGTATTGCTGTGGAGCTTAACTTGCCCAAGAGGAATGTTTGTCTAAAGAATTAGAGGAGCCCCCGGGCATGGTGGCTCACACCTGTAAACCCCAAAACACGGGAGGCGGAGGCAGGAGGATCGCAGGTTCGAGACCAGAGGCTGACTGCGTGGTTTAGCGAGACTCTGCCTCAATAAAAAAAATAAAATGAAAAAGGGGGCTTAGGGGCGTAGCTCAACGGCAGACCGCTTACTTACAAAGTGTGTGCAAGGCCCTAGGTTCAGCCCCTCAGTACCGCCAAAGAGAAACAAACAAACAAACAAAAAATAGAGAAGCCGAGGCCCGCATGTTGATGCACGCCTGTAATCCCAGCACTCACGAGACATAGCTAGGAGGATCTTGAGTTTGAGCCCGTCCTGGCTACATAGCAAACTCAAGGTCACCTCGGGGTACATATGAGTCCTACGCCAGCCTGCGTGACACAGGGAGTCCCTGTCTCAAAAACAAATGAATGACGCGAACAAAATGATAGGAAGTAGCCCCAGGAGGTTGAGGTCAATTGTGATGCTCGAACAAGAAGAATGGCGGGGGGGGGGGGGGGGACGACACACAAGGGGATGCCCTGGATATTGAAAACCCCGTCCAGTTTGTAGTCTTGGTGCCCATTGCCCCCTGCAACTCTTTTCCCTCTTTTGAAGCCCATTCGCATTCCTGAGATTCCTAAGATGATCTATTTTGTGGGGAATGAGAGCCCTCCCTGATCATCTCAAGGAACCAGCCCTTGAATACACCCAATTTACTTCCCACCGGCTCTGGTCTCCGAGTGATGGCTTTCCAGTGGTGAAAAGAAAGACTTGGGTCCGGTAACACGGGTACAACATGTCTTTGGCCTAGAGCTCAGTGCGGTTCTTCAGGACTGTGTTTTCTGCTGATCACTCCGTTCCAAACAGAGACAGAGCCTCAAAGGATTGGGGTATTCTGAAAAGACGTCAGGCCTCTTCAGGGTCTCCTTCAAACCCCGGCTTCCGAAAAGAGATGTGATCCTTGTCTTGACAAGCCCATAGTGACAGCAAGTAGAGGCGCTTGAGGCCCTGTATCTTATTGCCAGTGTTATCAAGTTCACCTGAAGACCTGAAGGGTGGTGATCGCAGATTGCCACGAATCCCTGATGTAGGGGGCAGGGAGGCAGCTGCACCTGGCTATGGCCGTCTTGAGTTGTAGCCACCAGGATTGCTCCTGAGGGACCCTGGCCTCTGTCCCGCTCTGCCCACCAAGCATAGTTTCCCAGCATACTGTAAAGAGACAAAACCATTAGGGCAGTCTGTGGAGCTTCCTACCCCAGACTCTGGCCCCATAAACATCAGAAATGTGCCTGACATCCTTGATATCAGCTTAAGGTGAACCAGGGGCATTCTGCCTTGGACGAAGTCACCTCTGTCCTGCCCATCATATGAGGCCCCTCCTTCAGACCCAAATCACGGGGATCCGCTGGTCTTGCTGCCACCCTGACCAGGCTTCTGTATGTTAAGTCCCCAATAAATTGGGTCATTTTGTAGACTCTCTGCAGTCCTGGATCTGTCTGCCTCTTTTTTCGGTCCCATGGCACTTTAGGGCCGGTTCTCATACACAGAGGTGGAGTTTTTGTGGAACACAGTGCAACCTAGCAAATGTTCTCCTGGGTGTTGGTGTGACTCCCATTTTTTAAGAAAGCAAACGGCTTTAGAACATTTCAATTTTAAGTTGTTAAAGGTTGCAGCCAGTCGAGTTCTGAAACCTGCCTCTCATCTCTGACCTGCTCTGGCACTTTTCGGGAGAGACGACGAATGTGTCAGAGTTAACGTGTATTAAAGAATGTCTGGGAGCCGGGTGCGGTGGCGCAGGCCCATAAACCCCAGCGAATCGAGCGACGGAGGCAGGAGGATCGTGAGTTCGAGGCCAGAGGCAGCCCATGTCACTCAGTGAGACCCTGCCTCAAAATAAGAAAGAAAACAGGGGCCGAGGGTTTGGCTTAGTGGTGGAGCACTTGCCTAACGTGCGTGAGGCCTTGGGTTCAAGCCCCTGGTACTGAAGGAAAGTTCTGATTTCTTTTTGCAGTGTCTTCTATGACATCTCTCTCGCACTGGTCGTGGAAACAAGAAGTCCTAACAGAGAAATCAAACCACTCAGAGGTTTGTAGATAAATGGAATCAGTTTCCTGCAGGGGTAGTCTTCACTCCACCTAGCAATGGACATGTTTCTACAAAACATCTGGCCATGTTTGTCTTGGTTCTCTCTTTTATTGCACTCAGATTTTGAGCGAGAAAGTCCTTAATTCGGTGTTGGAACAAGACTTTTACTGGGTAGGACAAAAAAAAATAATATATATATATTTAAACATTCACTATATATATGTGTATATATATATATATATATATATATATATATAACTTTTAAATGAAAAAAAAAA